>ML792320.1:323111-364183 GCA_009831015.1 Picea engelmannii | reverse complement strand
AAATCTCCTTGGATGAGATTCTTTGTTATTGGATTTGTTTGATGGTTGAGGCTCTCTATGAGTCTCCCTTTTGAGGTAGGGTTTCTTCCTTCCTCCTTTGGTGTGGGTGGCTAGGGCTTGATCATCATCCCTAGCTAGTAGCGCTTGACGATTCACTACTCTTGTTTCTTCTTGGATGCATTCTTCCCATAGGCTGTCGAACTTCAGTTTCTCCTTTTTGGCACATATCGTCTGGTTGAAAGCATCCCAAGGTCTTGTAAGACCATTTAGTGCCGTCATTATGAGTTCGTCTTCGTCTATGTTATCTCCAATAGCTTCTCGCTGTTCTTTGAATTCCGAGATTCTGGAGAAGTATTCCTAAATCATTTCTCCTTTCTGCATCCTTGTGTTCTTTAGTTGAGTTCTAAGATTCATCTTCCTGTTTATGTTCGTTCCTTCATATAGTCTGGTCAAGGCATCGAACATTTCTTTTGGGGTCTTCTTGGATGACACACAAGGGATCAGATGGTCCTTGATTGAATCTGCAATGATTCTTTTGGCCCTTATTGTGTTCTTTTGATGCTTTGTCTTTTCTGCGGCATCGTTGGGTTCCGGTACTTCGTTTTTGACGAATCTTGCTATGTCATTCTCTTCAAGAATGAGGCCAATCCTATACTTCGAGGCATAGAAGTTTTCCACTCCTTCTAACTTGTCAACAAGCTTAATGCTTGCAGACATCTTTACCTGGAGCTAGGAAAATGACCGAAAAATGAAGTGCTCAAAATAAAAAACTGAACTTACCAGGAGATGTGCTTGGCTGAGGCGAGTTGCCTGGTGTGTTTGGATCTGGACTGGTGCTTCTGGTACTTTTTTTTGGTACTTTTGTGAAACTAGGGTGTCACTTTCCGGGATATCCAGCCACTGAAAAGGTGCACTGAAGGTGCTAAAATGATCCTTGGGGGAGGGCACAACTTTATAGGTAGTTTTGAAGCTGAAAAGCTTCACTTTTGAAAAACCCTAATTTGCAGGTACGACAATAGTGACGTTTTTCTCTTGCGAAATATGCTTCCTTCAGGTTGGCTCTGATACCATGTTAATGTTTATGCCATTATTATAGTTCTTTGCATTTCAATAGATAATAACAACATAAGAACAAGATCACTGAGAAATACACATTCATAAGAGACACAACATTTATCCTGGGAAACCCTCTAGGGGAAGAAAACCCAACAAAACTTCCTTAATATAGATAGCCAATACAATGCCAAGAGATCTCTATGCTAAAACAAAAAGTTCTCTACAAGATATGCGCCACTCTCTCTCTCCTTTGCCAGTAACAGATCAAAACTTGTCTCTCAAACTGAGCAAGTGAGTTATTTTCAAATGAGGCGCTAGCCTCCTTTATTTATACAAGTTCTGGCACGTGTGAAGTGTCTCTTCACTGGTAGGGCCGACTTCTCAATTTGGGTGGGTAAACCCACCTTTATTATATTTCTAGGTCTCTTAGTTAACTGCTGGGGCCGACTTCTTATTCTTCCTATTACAATTGTCTTTTGACCAATCCGCAAAAGGGGATTTGGTCCTATTACAATATCCGACATGATCAATCCACAATGGGGATTGATCCTATGAATAAAATATCAATAATAATAAGAATACTCTTTGCAGTTACATTATTTCAACACCTCCAAAGGCCTGAAACCCTGCCCACATGTGCCATTGCCTCATAAATGTCGTCCAAGATGAGAAGACCAGTTCTGGATGACGTCTAGGGTATCCATGATGATGTCCAGGGCCCTCAAGGGCTAACGTCCATGTGGGAGGAGCAAGATCCCCTCAATCTAGGTCTTCCAAGGTGCCTCCAAAGGAAATGTTCTTCTTTCTCCTGGCGCAAGTTTTCAATCCCTGTCATGCCCCTTGGCTGGTGTCTCAACATCCATCGGTGGTCTTTGAGCCTTATGAAGGTCCGATCTAATCATTCCCTCATGTGCACCTGTCCACCGGGCAAGGTTCTACAGGAACAAGTATGCCCTCCAAGGGTTAATAAGTCACATGGATCATAGCATGTAAATCACATCCAATAATTAAATTACCCATTCATGTGCATCAAACACCCCCTTGACCCAAAAAAATGCTCAAAGACATTATGCAATTTGACAAGTTAGGTTTGGAGAAGGTCTCAGGGTGTCCTATCAGGCTAACCTCTCTTAAGTTTTGGGTGTTTCCTAGGTGGGATCTAGTCCAAATCATGTAAGTGTATGAGGTGGCATGGGGTAAATATTTGGGCATGAGGTGCATGTGATAACAAGGAAACGTAAAGTCTTACCTGTGGGTGCCTTTTTAGAGGTCGAGCTGCACCTTGTCGTGAATGAATTGTTTCCTAGCCCATTCATTTCCTTTTACTCTTAGCTTTATTTCTTTTGATCTTTTTCTCTTGTGCTTCAAGGAAATAGTTGAGGGCCACTGTCCTGGCTTGATGACCAGAGGTGACAACGTTATCCACAAGCATTTCACGAAAATGAGAAGGTTGGCTCGTGATGAGACCCCCTTTCTCTTGGCTATGCCACCAAGTGCCACTACCCTGGCTTGGTGACCAGATAGGTGGTAGTGTCATATTGCTACATGCCCATGGTCATAATAGGTTGGCTCGTGCATGAGACCTTTTATCCATCAACTAGTACCTTGAGTTTTTATGTTATCTTATGGGTCCCCTCTTCTTACTGAGAAGCTTTCACTGCTTTCTTGAGGATCCTTGGGCGAAACATCTCGAAGGTTTCAAGATAGGCTTTTAACTCTTTCCAGCTACTTTTACCCATTGGGCCTTTAGCCACTTCTTCCTACAAGGTAAGGTACAACCCTTCCTAGTGTAGCCAATCCCAATGCCTAAGCAAGGATAGGGGGGATGCAAGGAATAAATATGGAAAGTGGTAAGTATGGAGGGATCAGACGATGACGTTTCATAGATCCATCCAGTAGCAACCCATCCTAAAGGAAAATCAACTTACTAGGGCACCATGTCACCCTTCCAGGTATGAACGAGGCAAAGAGCATAATTTCCAAGAAAACGTCATGAAATGAAGAGGGATTCAATATAACATGTTCAAGTGCTTCAAAACTCAGAGTGATACATACCATGATACCACTAGACTCATTTCCTCATGGAGCAGGACCCACCACTACTTCAGGACCAGGCTGGTGTGATGGATACTGCTGCAGGTGATACATGGACTGCGTTGAAGAAAAGAGGGGCCCTTCGGGGCCATGCTCAAGTCGTTTGGCTCTCGGTACTCCATGTCTAGGACCTGTGGGCTTTGAGACGTGATATCCTTAGTTATCCCTAGGCTAGGAGATAACATCTGGCTCCAACTCGGGGACATGCGCTCACCGTAGAGCACATGAGAACCTCAACATCTCTGGTATGACCTATGCCTACTAAATCTTAACAAAAGATATCAATATTCCTTAGGGTGGTGATATCACCCCTTCGTTGATATATGATAAAAAATAAATAAAATCATCTCTATTCTAACATATGATTATGAGCATACATATATACATAATGAATCAAGACAATATGAAAATTCAACTACAACTATGCTAACATGATATGAAAATGGTATATACAATGGATGAAAATTCCTACCTACCTCTACTCACCTATTGGTTGAATGCTAGGTGTAGTCATATAACCAGTGAAAGCATCCTAGCAATACCTCATAATACCTGCCTTTGTGCTTCATTATAGACCAAAACAATGACAAGTCAAGCACAAAAATAACATGAGTTAGAGCATGCATCATATCATAGGAAGTCGTAAAGTCTATCTCATGGAGGCGGGAGGGAGGGACAAAATTATGCCAAGTTACACTTCAAGGAAAGTTCTCAATCTATCTCAGAAAGGGATCGTGAATAATCAAAGGCTTAAAAGACAGACTCAAAGAGTCTGAAGGTTGGCTACCTTGGATGTCATCACATCTTGAGGTCTGGGAAGGGACTAGCAAGAACCTAGAGGATGATTGGCAATTTTTCAAGGGAAAACTGAAAGACTGAGATAACAAACTTCTTCTTAAGGTATTCAACCTACCCTTCAATTCTAAAATAAGGCTCTGCCCTAGAGAAAAATTGGGACAAGGGACATGTTTCCCAACTGTATCCTTAGTGAAATAACGAGGTAAAGTAATCGAAGGGAGCTGGAAAACCTTGTCACAAGTAACCTGCTTTAGGCAAGCAACATCCTTACCCATATCAAGATCTGAGCATAACGGTGGTTGATAATATTCTTCATAGAATAAATCCAAGTGCTCAAAGGAATACTCATCAAAATCCTCAAGGTATGACTGAAGATCATCAGGAGAACATAGAACTAGGTCACCCTTGGGTGCTTGGAAAACATCTGTAATTACATCATCTTCTTGTTGCCAAATGTCAAAATTAGTAGTAACCTCATATGATAGTTGTAAAGGAGACATTTGGAAATGACCCTCAATGTCGTAAATGGGATCCCCATCATACCCAATCACATCCCATTTACGTTTCTTGACATGTATGAACTCATCAACATTATCAACCATGTTATTACCTTTCTCATAATACGAAGGGCATAAAACATCCAAGGGCTTCTCTAACCTTTCTTCACTTTCTAAATCACAAAATAAAGCATCTTCAAAATCTTGGAAAGGAAAATAACTTACCATATTCACTTCTTCCTGTGCAGGAGTGTCGCAGACTTGGATGACTTCATCAAATGAAAGAGCAAGCATCAGTGCCTCGTCTTCGTGACTTGCCCATGCATCTTCAACTTCATAATACAGAGGGTCTAGCTTGTCCAAGAATTCCCTTTCTTCTTGACCTTTTGAATCATAGAATAGGGTATCGTCAAAAACGTGAAAAGGAAAGTGACTAACCTCATCCTCTTCTTCTTGTGCAAGAGGAATAGGATCTCGGATGGCTTCATTAGAGGGACGAGCACACATTAATACTTCATCAGCATGTTTGATATCTTTAGGCTCTCGCTCTTCAACTAGGTCCTCATTATTATTTGTAGAAGCATGAGTAAATTCTTGCTCTTCCCCATGGGATTGGTAACCTTCATCAAGATCTCTCTCCTCAAACTCTTGTTGATCGATGCCCTGCTCTAACCTTTTTGGGAATTCTTCAACGAAGGTCTCAAGGAAAGCTATTCTCTTAAGAATGCCTGGGGTATCTTTGGGCTCACTAATCTTGACTTCTGGAACAAAGGTTTGTTCTTCCTTGGATGACGAGATGTTGGCTTCAACTTCTATGGCCATGTCATAAGTTTCTTGGATTGAGCTTGGGCCCTTTTTATCGAGGAGGAATCCTGATTGTCTTAAGAATGCCCTGATATAGAGGAAAGTGAGGAATTGGGGTCCAAGACGATAGGTTCTAGGAAGTTGTAATGATCCATCACTTGAGGAAAACCTCGTCTAATTGATCCGTGGATGTAATACTAGCATCAGGGAGGCCATCATACCATTTTCTAGTATCACCAGGAAGAGTGGCAGAGAAAAGTTTCATTGCTAGATCTTCAACATCATCACTGATAGGATGGAGTTTAAAAAAGGCCCTTTAGTTCCACATGTGGTCTTTGACTCTAACCTCATCGTCACCAGTGAATTTAGGGAGCCATTTTACATACTTTGGAGGCATTTGGCGGGGATACCCCAAAATTTCACTCATATCCAACGGTTTAAAATTACCTGGGTCCTATTGAGAAGCCGTGTTTGGCTTAATCATTAGTGGAGTCGCCAGATAATCCTTCTAGGGATTATCAAGGGAAAAGAGGGAATCACCCTCAGTGGAGTCGCTAGGTAAGCCTTGAAAAGTGAAAGGCTTTGAGAAAAAGGCTTACCGAAAAAATGTCGTTTGAGGAAAATTGACTCGATGTTCCCTGACAACGACGCCAAAAATGTTATCGTGCAATCTATACTTGCCCAAAGCCTAAAGGAAAGTAGACTTAGATTGGCGTAACTCAGAGGTAGCCCTATCACTGTCACCCCAATAGGGTACCTCTTTCTCTTTAGGAGGAGGAAAACCTGACTCCAAGGGAGACATCCTAGGACCTAGTTGGTTTATGAAAGGCAGAAAGACAAAGTGAAAACCCACCCCTCTCTCTAGTTCACTCAACAAAAGAAGTCACTTGGGTAAAGTTTAAAGGGACAAGGGAAAGCAAAAGTAGGTTTGTACTTGCCCTATACCAATGAAACATCAAATCTTAGTAGTAACAATGATGTCAACGATTATAATCAGTAACTTAGGCAAATTATATGTTGCTAGAACAAGTTATATATAAAGATGAGATTATAGCATCAACAATGTATCTTGAAAATTGCAAGTTATGATGACAAGACAAGATATAAAAGGGATTGCAAACTTGATAATACTTTGTTACTCACGATTTTCAAGATTAACACAAGTCAATAAATGACTTAAATGGTTGTCCAAACATTTATAACATCATTAATTAGTGATGATGACAACAATGGAAACCACTTAAGAAATAAAAGGATCAACCTAGATCTTCTTCAAATGTATTGAAGAAATAGAAGCGTCAACCTAGATCCTCCTAATCTCCAAATAGAGCATCAATCACTTCAAATCCTTGCAAAATAAAGGGTTAGAAAACGATGCCACCTACAAGAGAGATTTCAATATATAATTAGTTAAGCAAAAGGAAAAATACATTGAAAATCTCGTTAATAGATAAACAATATGGATTACTAATCAAACAAGCTTAGTATTCCTATCGAAGTAAGCAATAATACCTTTACAAGGCCAATTTAAACCACGATATGAAAGTAAGAAATATGAAATAACATCACCTCATAGTTACAAGCATCCACACATTACCAAGTCACCAATTTGACCTCCAAAGTCTCTTGAATTCCAAATATGAAAGAACATCACAATGGCAGCAAGTCGCCCAAGCTCCAGCTGACTCAAAAGAGGAGGGTCGAGCTTGCTTTATACATTTTTCGGGTGAAGTTTCCTAAGTGAGGGTGCATGGGAGAAGAGGAGATGTGCACTAGTAAGCTAGGGATGATTGGAGTGATGTGAGGGAATGTAGAAGTGAAGTGAGGGTGTGAAGGAGTGAAGTGAGGGTGTGAAGGAGTGAAGTGAGGGTGAGGACGAGTTGTAGTGGAGTGGCAGGGTGAGGGTGAGGTCGAGTTAAGCATAGGGATTAGCACCCCTCTTTGCTAGTGCGCCAACTAGAGGAGGAGGTGCGCCTAGCCTCTTTGGGATCTCCTCCCTCTTGCCATGTCAAACAAACTAGGCGACTTCACTAGGAGAAACCTTTGCCAACTAGACTAGGGACCCCAGACAAGGAAAAACATGTTACCGACATGTTTGCTAACTTTTAGCACTTTTGCTAAGTTTTAGCAATTTAATTAAAATGGTCTTTTTTACCTTTTTGAGAGCACAATTCAATTTTGAGTGATTAAAATCACTTTTTTACCTCAAAAAAGGGGGCATAAGGGTTTAGGAGGTTCTCTGGCTTAGAAAACGAGCACAAACCTGGCATCTAACAACAAATGATGCCGCTTTTATGACTATATTGACCTTTACATCAAAAAATGTCCATTTTATGGGAAATTTTTTATTGACTAAAAACTTTAAAAAATTCTAGAGGGGACTTAGCGCAATTTCCATATGACTCAATAGAAATGACTTATCATGAATTCATATACATTTAGACACTATACATTGGTTATACCATGCCAATACCTAACAACCAACACATACTCCAGCTTTGGAGTAGATTTGAGTGAAAAAACTTAGAAATTATTGATTGCCTGATAGACAAGAAATAATTAACAAGTGAAAAAAAACACTCTAGAGTATGTGCTCGTTCTTAGGTCTTAGGTGGCCAATAGTCTTTTACAACTTTCATGCTCAAGTCATTTATTACAGTGCCCTGGAGGGATGGAAATGCGGAAAAAGGGTGGCCTGTTAGACTGGCTGAACTTCTGAACTTTGAATTTTGAACAAGGAGTTGTTCAATCTTTGGCGGCTCGCTGGAAGTCCATCCTAGTGCAACTTGGTGGATAACAATACATATTAGCTCTAAGATTGTCTCTTCAATTGAGGGCTTATACGATATTCTATAGGCGATTGGAGGTAGATACAGTTTAAGCTTTGCAAACAAATTTGCATAAGAATCCAATAGTTTGGCCTTGTTAGTTGGACATGCCTAAGACACGAGAAGCTTTAAGTTAAAATCAAAAGTAAGATGCCATGTTTTTCCATTTTTGCAAGATTCTAAGAGTTTAAGTAAGAGACAAAATTCCATGCTCCAAATTGCTCGTCTGATTTTTAGACATAGTTGCACTTTCAAGTACGGCTTAAACAACACAAAAACTGTGTCTTTTAGTTAGCTTACTCTGATATATAACTGACATTGTTTTCCTTGTAATGATCTCAAAACCATCACATGAAAGGAACTACAACTCTTAGACGGAAAAGTTACCATGTCATTTTATGGAAATACTCTCTACAATGTGTCTTGTTATTGCGTTTTCCTTCCACCAATCTCGTGCAAGAGTTTGAATAATGAATATGCAAAGTATGACCGATAAGAAGATGATTTGGAAAGCCTGATCATGTGAGGTACTTCAAAATTTGATGTTTAGTTTTTTATTTGTTCCTGCATTTGCCTGCGAATTTTGTAGTTTTATTGAGGCTTTAGAGTGCCCATTTTGTAGTAAATAAAAGATATTAAAGATAACAAGAATCTTCCATTCTGCCAACCAGGTA
This sequence comes from Picea engelmannii, assembly GCA_009831015.1. Lineage (NCBI taxonomy): Eukaryota > Viridiplantae > Streptophyta > Pinopsida > Pinales > Pinaceae > Picea > Picea engelmannii. Next base: position 355,432 of record ML792320.1, on the reverse strand, counting down.
AAAACAGTGCACATAAGTGGAGTGGACTTGGTGAGGTTCTGGGAGGAAATGAGCTCATAGACAACTAAATGGAAATCAAATTTGGAATTAGTGTGTCTCCCAATGTTAAATCTTTTTCTTTTGAAATCATATAATTCCATTGAAGTTTTCTGTAATTCCTGCTTTTTGCTAGTATACGCTGCAAGAAGATATGGTGGGTCTGGCTTTGAAACAGGACTGCAATGTCATTAGTTAATATAAAGCCTTGGTTTCTTTTTGAATGTTGAGGATCTTTTCCTATGAAACAATAAGTATCCTAGGAAAAACGGATGGGATGTCAAATTCCTTGGCCGGATAGATAATGTTTCGTGGCAAAAACTATTTGAGAGAAGCCATGGTATTTGAGCCTGATGCTACAAAAGTGAGATTGTTCAAGGAAACTATTGAAAACACCTACTGGTTTGAATTCTTCATGGCTGTGTCTAATTTGTTCATATGTCTGTATTTTAGATCTAACACCTGAAGTTTGGAAGGTTGACTAGTTATCATTTTTCTTATTGTATTTCTCATAAACCAAACCATTTTAACTTGATGTCTATTTTGATGTAGCAGCATGACAAAGATGAGATATTTCACATTTTTTACTATTTTTATATTATTTGGAATTTCCATATTGTAATAAATAGATGCTATTAAATATTTTAATTTGTTTACTTCATTTTTATTTTTGTTATGTATAAGATTGTTGGTTTGTTTTCTTTTTATAGATGAGGGATGCTAGTGAAGAGTAAGGTTGGATTTTTTTTATGGAAATTTTTTCAAACACGACAAAACTTGGTCTTGCTGTCAGCATTGGTGGGTACAGGTGCACGACTTGCTATGCGTGTAATTCTTTTGATCTCGCTGGCAATTGTTGGCTTGGTTTATATGGGGTATGCAGACATGATATGCCTAACTTTTTTTTATGGATTTCCACATAGATAATTTGTACCTTGCTGTATTTTTGTTTGGCATAAATATTGCCGTACATACTTTAGTGAACTTTAATTTGACTGATAAACATTTGGCATGTTTATTATTGATGACTCACTAGGTAACTTTAGATTGCCTCTTCCTTTGCGTTTCTAAAATATTAAATTTATTTATTTTCACCATTGGGATTGATTTGGTCATTATTTTCTATACAGAAAAAAAATTAAATCTTTTTACGAGTTACTCAATGATCAAGGAATTTTCAGATAGATAATATTTCTCCTTGATTGTTGGTTAAAAATTTAATAATTTGTTTCATTCCTTAGGGGTACATGTGTTTTTTAGAAATTTAATGTTTGCATTTTTTTCAGTAGAAAATTTGCTCAAAATTATATTAGATTATAATTTTTTTTTTACATCTTCAAGGATTCTTGAGTAGATTTTCAGGTCCTATCAAGCTTGTCTACTCAGTCTGTCTTTGACCACAGTTAGGCTCTAAGTTTCAACTGTTATGTAAAGTGTTTGCTGCTGTTTTAGGACAAGCAACAGTCCAAGAACTTCTTGCTGATTTGTTATGGTTGCACTTCCAATTTTAGGTGCTCTAGCATGTAGTTTTAGTAACCAGAAGTTAGCACATGCATACTAAAATAAGTACAACACACCTAAAGATCTTTACAATTGAAAATGAACAGATCTAAAAGACTAACACATGCATTTTTGTACATAGGTATTTTTGGTCAACATGACCTTGGAAAACTAGTTTGGGATATCTGTTTATATAATGATGATTAAAGCAAGAGATACAACAAGTAATGAAATACAATGGAACCTGTATACATAGCAAACTCCTCACGAGCCTTGCCACAAGAACCAGAGAAAGTAGTGCCCAAACTGTGGTGCGCCCTCTCCCTTTGTTGCTCTCTGTACTAAACTGAAGCGCCCAAGCTCATCAGTAACCCAATGAAGAAATCCCTCCACAAGAATGTCCTCTCCTGTGCTGCCTCTCCATTGAAACTATCAGAGCTTGAATCCTCCAAGCAGATTTGCTACCAGGTAGCTTCCAGTCCTCTCAACATGTGCGCCCTCCTCCTAGCAGAAATGATCACTAGAAATAAACTGAGCCATAAACTGAATGTCTCTTTCCACACAAACAAGCGCCCAAGCTCTCCTCTCCTCTCCCTATGCATTAGACCTCATCCTGATCTGACAAGTACTCCTCCTCTAATGAGCAAATGATGGATGATAAATGCGCCCTCCTCTTCAAGATGCGCCCCTCCTCCATATGCATGCTCCCTCTCAGAAGTGAAGGCTAAGACTCCATGGAAATACTCTCCATGCAAGCTCCAAGCAACCAAGAGCCTCTCCTCAAGCTCTCAAGGGTTTGTCTCAAACCCTCATGAAGTGCGCCCTCCTTCTCCTCAAGAAATGCACCCCTCTTCTCTTCTCCAAAAATAACAAGTGAAGAATGAGTCTCCAAAATGCCTTTACCCTCTCTTTAGCCTCCTCATGCCAACCCTAAAAGATCAATGGCCTAGATTAGATCTAGCCAAGTCTAGTCAATGGGTGAGATCTCATACTGAAATCTCACTAAGGAAACTCACTTTCCTTAGTTGCTTTATGTCTATTAATTCACCCACATTGTGAATTAATTGTCACTTTATGACTTAAGTGACATATTTCACTTTTGACTTAAAACTCCCAAGTCAAAGTGAAATTAGAATCATAAAGTAAAGTACAAGGGTAATAGTCTTCCCCCTTTGTGCTTAGAGACTCATAAGCACATGGGGACCACTTTCCAAGGTACCCAAATCTTAACACCTTGATCAATAACTGATCACTGTCGATCACATAGAAACTAGTCTGGCACAATAATCTGTCCACATAATCATTTAACAAAATACACTGACAAAATACAAACACTTACAATATCACTGAGCATAGGTAAAAACTAATATAAAGAAGTTCATCTCCTCAAAATATCAAAAATACTATCTAACTCCATGCCTATACTCTGATCAGATTCTATACTATGGAGGATTTAAAACATTTCTATATGAATTGAAGTACCCGTTGTCCCTCCTTCCCATGGGAAATATGATAATCTTCCTTTCAGTTCCAAAAGTGCATGCTTGGATAATTGGTCAGCCTCCTGATTGAATTCCCTGTAGATGTGATGAAAGCAGATACCTTAAAATGATGTAGACAGTTCTAATGTTCTGCATTTCCATCCTTCAATGTCAATGGCTTGAAGTTTTCCTTTATGGTTTATCCAATCAATAACCACCTTGGAGTCCCCCAAAATCTGAAATTTTTGAATATTCAAGTGTTTTGGTAAGGGGCGCCCATAATCTCGGCTTTGGTGTTTGAACCTTCCCCGCAGTTGAAGTTCCATTTGTATACTGTAGACTCTAGGAATTTTATGACACCCCCAACTCCACAATTCAAACCACTTGTTAAAGGTGCCCCATCAAAACAAGCAATAGTAAAACCATCAATCTGAATGATCGGCCTCTGTCTTAAGTTCAACAATTTTTGTGATGGAGGAAGCTTGATGAGCGAGCCAAGTGTCTTGTATACGACTGCCCATGCCGAAGGAGATTTCTCATCAAAGATCGCTTTGTTCCTTTCAAGCCAAATGTGCCAACACGTAATTGCAACCATCCTTTTTGGTACAAACTTGTTCTTTGTCCAGGAGTCTAAGCAATCTATAAGTGAAGATCCAGCCCAAGAATTTTTGATTTGAAGAGAATGTGAAATACTGGCCCAAATTGTTTTTGCAAAGGTGCGATGTATGAAAAGGTGGTTGTTGTCTTCAGAGTTTTGCTTACAGAGAAAGCAAATACTCGGGCCCTCCCATCCTTTTTTTTGTAATACATCCCAGGATAAAATCCTTTTGTTCGCAGCCAACCATAAAAATAATTTTATCTTCAGTGTATTTTCCATTTCCATAAGTTAACCTTCCATCCATGCCATAACGGGAAATTCTGTGTAGATATAAGGGCAACAAAATTTTTTCTAATTGAGATGTTTCCAGATGAATTGCCTCCTGTCCATAGTAGTGTATCATCGTTGTTGTGGAGCGAGATCCCGTTTCCTTTAAGCTCTGAAATATAGCAATCCCAAATTGTAGCAAGATTCTCGGTTAGTCCCAAGTCCTCGCAGCTCAGCCAAACCTTTGAGAAAGTGATTGGATCCTGGGCAACAGTGGCTTGAGCTAGAACAATTATCCTTTTTCTATTTAATATGGTAATGATCTCTTCTAGGAGGAAGGATTTTTCACCGATGTCAAGGATCCGATCTCTTCCAATGGAAATGAGATGTCTGGATCCTGGTCGCCAGCTGAGCCAATGGGTGATAACATGTACAGAACGGGTAAGACTATCCCATATTCTAGATGTAGAACAAGTTTTGTGTGATGCCAGCCTAAACCAGTTGATAACCGTTATGTTTGGTAGGTATTTGTCCATTAAAACCTTATGCCAGATACTGTCATGCGACAAGACCCTCCATAGAGTATTTACAGTCAAAGCCGTATTGAAGTGAACAAGGTTTTGGAACCCCCAACCTTCATTCTTCTTTGGTCTAGATAATGTCTCCCACTTGCAAAGATGATACTGCTGAGTATCTTTATGACCATTCCATAGGAAGTGAAACATCAATTTTCTGATCTTGTTTAATACTAAGTGTGGGATAGCTTCCATAGACATCCAACAAACAGGCTGGCCTTCCAACACTGTTTTAACTAGAATGTATCTACCTCCCCAAAGAGAGCCACCTGTTACACCATAATCCGATTTTCTTGGTTAATTTGGCCACTAGCCAATCCCAATCATCTGCCCTATGCACCCCTATCTTTAGAAAGTAACCTAGGTATTTGAAACCGATCACTAAAAGTATAAGGTAGGACTGTCTTGAAAGGGGCCGATTCTACCTCAGTGAGCCCTTCAAAATGAACAATTGTCTTTGTTTGATTAACCCATAGTCTAGAGGCTTCGTAGAATAACTTGATAATTCTATCGATTTCCTTCCATTCATGTAAACTTGCCCTTGTCATAATGAGTACATCTTCCACGAATACTAGATGAAGAATTTTTATTAATCTAGAAACTTCTATACCTAAAAGATTGCCTTCACCAATGCTAGTTTTCAGTAATAAATTGAGGCCTTCCATCACCAGGATAAAAAGCAATGGTGATAATGGACATCCTTGACGTAAACCCTTGCCGCTTCTGAAAAAGTCTGTGGCCTCACCATTAAGTAATATTGCAAAGGAAGATGATGTAACACAATACATGATCCAATTTTCATCTGGATCCCAAAACTCACCTTTAGAAGGATCAATCTTAAATGATCCCAGTCAATACAGTCATATGCATTCCTTAAGTCCATCTTTAATACAAGCGATTTTGATTTTTTCTTTTTTATGCTGTGGAGGCTCCATGAGCTGTGCCAGTAGTATCTTGAATCCGCCTTCCTTTTAAAAAACCCAACTGTTCATCAGAGAGTGATTTGGAAATAAAAGGTTTAATCCGGTTGGCAATGATTTTTGATATCACTTTGTAACACAGATTGCACAAAGATAAAGGGCGAAAATTGTCAAATGTAGTCGGTTTGTTGGCCTTTGGAATCAAGGTTAGGAAGGTTGAATTTAAACTTCCCACGATATAGCCTAACCTTCTTGACTCCTCCACTATCTCGAGGAGATCCTCCCCTCTACTAAATCAAAGAAGAAAGTGAAAAATTCAATCGTCCAGCCATTCGACACTAGACTCTTATCATCTTTAAAGTGAAATAAAACAGACTTTAACTCCTCCAAAAAAACAAGATTGTACAACGAGCATGACTCAACATCGGTTAACATCTCATATATCTCATAAATCTTGATTTGTTCAGTGGTATTTGGTATGGGCAGGGCCTTGTAGAAATTTTTGAAGTATAGGACTACTGCTTCCTTTATGGCTTCCTGTTCGGATATCTTTATTCTATTTCCATCGGAGATCTCCCAGACATGTTTTCGGACCCTGTTGTGGCTAGCAAAATTGTGAAAATACTTAGTATTATTGCCCCCGCTTGCCATACATATAGATCTGCTACGCAGTCTCCATTGTTCTTCAACCCCTCTTAATATATTATTCCTTTCTAATTCCAACTGCATGAGAGACAATTCCGCTTCATGATGTGTAGGATCACCAATCAATAGTAATATCGAATCCTTAATATCTGATTCGAGATTCAATAGCTTTGCTTTGCTTTTGACCATATTCTCTTTATACCAAATTTTTGTTTGCGATTTTAGCACTTTTAATTTCCAAGCTATCCTGTTTTGTTTGCCACCTTCGGAAAGGAAAATGGGGTCTTTCTTGATCTTAAAGACTAAATCCACAAATTCTTGATCGTTTAGCCAATGCGCATTAAGTTTGAAAGGATAGGCCTTATAAAGGGGAGGTAATTCCAGTTGTAATAAAATTGGCGCATGATCAGAGATAAAGGGAAACTCTACCCAGGACCTATAAAGGCCAACAACTGATAATAAACCTTCAACAACAAGAACTTTGTCTAATCTCCTTCCAATGAACTCTTGACCAGTACGCTCATTCCTCCAGGTAGGAACCAATTTCGCTGGCTTGATGTCGATCAACTTTTTGGATGTAAATAGCTATCTGTAATAATCATCTGTCGTTCCAGGCCCGAGAGTTCCTCCCCAGACCTCATCCAAAGAAAAAATAATATTCAGGTCCCCAACAATTATGAAATTTTTAATATACAAAATACCACTATCTTCCATCGATTTCCAGAAGAGTTTCTAATCCGAGCACAGGCCATATATATTAAGAAATTATATCTCTCGGCTTAAATTACACCTACCTGTTCACAAAATACCAACAATAGTAAGATATGGAACCAATTCATATAAATTAGGATCCCAAGAGACTAACAATCCCCCTGAAGTACCCACAGAGTTTACTGCACTCGAAACCTAGGAGGGGCGCAAAAAGTGCATGAAATCTCGAGCTTTCTGAGCATTTATGATCCAGGTGGATATCGGTGGCCACCCACCTTTTCCAGCTGGCTCAAAACAACTTTCTAGCAATTTTGATAATTTACTATTTTTAGCAGTTTTTCGGGTCCTGAACTTCCGGAGCCGTTTTGAGGCCCTAAACGACGTTTTTTCGAGTATGTTGCGGTTGCAAAATTTTGACATGAAATTTTCTGCAATTGTTGTAGTCCTCAGATAGATCTTTCCAATGGGCTATCATACGCCTAAAACGAAGATCGTATGCAAAAGTTACGGCCCCGAGAAGTTGATGTACTGACTTACCCAAACGGGGCCGACATGACTTTTGGCGCTTCATCTTCTAGGGTTAGGTTTTTGGATGTTTAGGAAACTCTTGTTTATTGTAAAAAGGCCTTGAGAACCTCATTGTAATGATCTTCTTGCGAATGAGCGCAGCCGTCACATCTCATCTCAGAGATAAGCCACCACCATTCCAGCAAGCTTGTTTCCGCTGCATTTTATAGTTTCCAACTTATTTCTTTATTGAATGGAAAACCAGTTTTACTGTATCTCTGTTATTTTGTGTTAAGCACCCGTTAATAATCTGTATTCATTTCGTTCTTCTCATAAAATCCGGATCAGTGGTATCAGAGCGGTCTGCTCCTTGTCGTCTTAATGCATGTCCCCAACGAGGTCTGAGTACAAAGACTTGGGTCTTGAGCTTGTTTCTCTTGAGGACAAAAGCTCTCGCACATCCAAACGACCTCTCATGGCAGGAGAAAAGAAAGATGAAAGGACAAGAGATCCTTTCAAACTGTTGATTGAGGAAGCCCTCACACAACAGAGGAATGAGATGATGGATAGTTTCGCGCAAATCCTTCGGCGGCTACCAATAGGCAACACATCTTCTTCGAACTGAGGCGCCGCCCCCTTCAAGGTACAAATAAACTTCGATATTCGTATATTTGAAGGCGAGATAGACGCAGATGCTATAGACAAGTGGTTGAATCTACTAGAAGGGTATTTTTCTATCCATAACTTTTCGAATAGAGAAAAGATTACTTTTGCACTCTTCAAAGCCGTTCCCCATGTCAAAGATTGGTGAGAAACGTTCTGTGAGCAAAATGAAATAAAGGAACCCTCATTATTTTCAGTCATGGCCACCTGGGAATCCTTCAGGGATGCTATTAAGGAACAATACTACCCTGTCGGAAGTTATGACGACCTGTATACCAAATGGACCACATTGCGGCAAGAAAGAGACCAAGCAGTGCTAGATTTCACAAATATCTTCTATACCTTGCGCACCATGTCGGGTATCAAAGATTTTAGAGCGACATTTGGTGCTCAAGTATCGTCGTGCTTTGCATAGATTCATCCAGACCAAAATGGAATTTCTGGACATCTCATCCTTGGGCGCGGCCTACAGATATGCCATCAAAATTGAGCAGAAGCTCAAACAAAAGACACGACTATTTGGGCCTGGGAACCCCGCACAACAAAAGCCAGGAAAGGGCGGCTTCAACCCACAGAACAAAAGACAGAGCAAAGATGGATAGTATCAGGACAACCAGTCCAAGTCGCAAGCAAAGGAGGACTCCGGAAAGACAAAGAAAGACATCGGGAAGTGGTGCGACTTCCATAAGAGCCCTTGGCATAACACTGTTGACTGTCGCTCAAAGCAGTCGCTGGTGGCCGAAGTTAAAGCCTTTGAATCAGATGCTGATTTTGACTCTGAGCCAGAACCAAAAAGGGGAAGACGGATCATTGACGTGGAACCTAATGCCACCATTGCTACCACCAAGCTCCAGCTTGGTGAACCAGACGAACCAGAAGAAGGAGAGTGCCTCTTCCATTCACAGATGTGGGTAAAAGGCACCCTGCTGCACTTCATTGTTGATAGCAGTAGGCAGAAGAATCTCATCTCAGCAAAGGTCGTCAAGCGGCTGACCTTGCCAACAACGTCGCACCCACAACCCTACACCATTGGATGGCTCTGCCAAGGAAGCGATCTCCGTGTCAACCAACAGTGCCGACTGTCGTACAACATCAAGCCCTTCAAAGACGAGGTATTGTGTGATGTTGCTCCTCTCGAAGTTTGTGATGTTCTTTTGGGCCAACCTTATTTATGGAAACGTCATGCTGTATATGAGTCTAGGCCTCGTAGTGTTATTATTACTTTGAACAGGAAATTGTACAAGATACCCAAGGCAGTCCCACCTAGTGCTATTTCCTTGATCTCTGCTAAGCAATGTAGGAAGGTCATCTCTCAGATGGGGAAGTTTGTCTTCTTCGTGATTCGCTCTCAGAATAAGCGAAAGATCACAGCCACATCTAGGGTCTCTGCGGCCGACCTCTCCACACAGCAAAAGCAAGTAGATAAGGTCGTGAAAGAATACTCGGATATCTTCTCCTCACCTACATGGGTACCTCTGCTCTGCCAGGTCGAGCACCCCATCGATCATCGATCTGACCCCCGACACACCGCCGCCCAATGGGCCAGTCTATCGTCGCTCTTTGTTAGAGAATGAGGAGATCAAGCGACAGATCCAAGAACTGCTCCACAAGGGGCACATCCGTCCCAGCTCATCACCTTGTGGGAGCCCAATCGTGATGGTACCGAAGAAAGATGGAACTTGGCAACTCTGTATTGATTACCGGGCTCTGAATAAAATCACAGTTAGAAATTGGTACCCGATTCCCCAAATCGACGACCTCCTTGATCAACTTACAGGGGCCAAATACTTCAGTAAGATTGATCTGAAGTCTGGCTACCACCAGGTCCCGATAGAACAGACAGATGTATGGAAGACCACCTTCAAGTCAAAGGAAGGCCTTTTTGAATGGTTGGTCATGCCCTTTGGTTTGGCAAATGCTCCAGCTACTTTCATGAAAATGATGGACGATATCCTGCGACCATTCACCAATACTTTTGTAGTGGTATATCTGGATGACATTCTATATTACAATAAGATTTGGGCCGAACACTTGCAGCATATTCAGCAAGTTCTGCACACCCTGCGACAGCACAAGCTATACGCCAACTTGGAAAAATGCTCCTTCGACATGGGCAGGGCCCATTACCTGGGCTACATCATTGATCAACATGGTGTACATGTGGATCCAACCAAGATCCAAGTCATCCGTGACTGGCCAGCCCCAACCACACTCACTGAGCTTCGGAGCTTCTTGGGCCTTGCCAATTTCTACCGCAGGTTCGTGCTGGGATTCTCCCATATGGCATGGACCCTCAGCCAAATAAACAGGGGTGGTGGTAAGGCAAAATTTGTGTGGGATCGGTGCCAACAACAAGCGTTCGATGATTTGAAGCAGCGCTTGTGCTCAGCCCCAGTACTTTCACTACCAGACCTGCAACATCCCTTTGAGATCAAGACAGATGCTTCAGACTATGCTATGGGCGTCGTTCTCACTCAACACGGCCACCCCGTGGCCTATCATAGTGAGACATTGTCAGATACTGTCTGTAAGTACCCTATTTACGACAAAGAAATGTACTCCATTGTGCAAGCCTGCCGCCAGTGGAGACATTACATTCTTGGGAAGGAGACAGTCATCCACACTGATCATAAGCCACTGTAGTTCATGCAGACACAGGGAAAATTGCAGAATGACCGCCATCAAAAGTGGTCCACATACTTGCAGCAATTCCACCTCAACATCAAGTATAAAACAGGAAGCACCAATCGTATCGTTGATTGCCTTCAGCAGACCACCAGTCACGGCATTCACCACAGTGCTAGACTCTTGCGGCCATGAGACCTCTGGATGACCCCAACTCTATGAGACAGACCCTGACTTCGCCGCCACCTACCAAATGTTGGGTGCAAACACAGTTGTCGATAATTTCCATCTTCAGGATGGGTTGTTGTGTTGTCTGGGCCATATCTGTGTTCCATCAAGAGAGTGAGCGAAGCTGATTTGGGAAGCCCACTACAGTCGGGTGGTAGGACACTTAGGTGTCGAAAAGACAGTGGCGATGCTACAGAAACATTTCTACTGGCCGAAATTTCGACAGGAGGTCAGCAAGTATATTAGGTCCTATCCCTCTTAAATTTAAGGACAGTAATAACATCACTTAGCCCTCGCCGAGGCTTTCATCGCTCTAAGAGCCCCACTATCAGTGGAGGAAGGAACATAATCATCGGTCTGTGGAGTTTTTTGTGCCAACATTTTTCGGGTACTTCGTGTCTTAATAGGAGAGATTTCTATGCCTAGGCCCCTAGACCGGGCGTATTCTTTCCCAGATCCCCAAGGATGATCCTTTGATGTAGATGCCTCCAAGTTTGCCGATGGAACATGAATAACCTTTCCCAAATATATAGGCAGTTTGATAGAAGAGTTTTTATCCCAAATGAAGGGAATCAGGGAGTCAAGTACTGCATTGAGAGAGGACTCATCCTCCTCAGACTCTCTATAACTAGGCTCCATCACAGTGTCTATCATCGCTGGCAGGGAGAGGGAAGGGAATGTTCTCGGGTGCCGGGAGCTAACCAACCGAGGTAAGGACATCTAAGGTGACTCTGCAGGAGTGGTAGAAGGTAAACCAAGAGAACCAGACAAAAATTGCCCAGAATCCGGGGAAGGGGAAGTAACCACATCATGTGGTATCGCCGAAGTCACCATAGCTGGAATATTTTTGTTAGTTCCCCCCTCGAAATGCCCCTTATCTAATGATGTAGATGAATGAAGCCAATGGGAATTTTCCGTCCCTTTCCGAGAGCAATAAAGACAAAAATAAAGTAGGACAAAAATATTTTAATTTACCTGTAAGAGAAGTCGTCATTTCCGCTTGACTTCCTGGCTCAGTTCCATAGTGAAGTGGTTCACAACCGAAGGAGTCTACTTCATTAAAATAGTCGGGGTATCTTCTTGTAAAATAGTGTCTTCTGACCTCTCTTCCGTTATCTTACCAGTGCAATCACAACATAGATGGCCAGTGCAACGACACTAGCTACATCGGAAGGGAATTCCCAAGTAGTCCAACCGCTGAGTGACATGACGTCCACGCCATTCAATATCAAGAAGCTCTGGTAACCCTTCATGGATATCAACTTCCACTAAAATCCTCCCCACTTTCCTAGCAGAGTTTTCCAATGTCGGATAATCCAGAGTGATAAACTTCCCGAAAGCATCACCAATCGTCCTCAGAGCTCCTTTGTTCCACAGATGCATAGGTAGACCCAACAATAGAACCCACATATGACAGAGCTGAAAATGTCTTGTCATCGGGTCAAAAGTCACCTACCACCGTTTCAGCATAAGGATGCTGCCCCCACGAACCCATAATTTGTTCAACAATAATGAAGCATCTTTCGAGGTTTTGCAAATAAAACCCATCCAGCCCTTCATAAGGAAGAGAATCTCGGGTGCATAACCGAGTAAGGGAACCCAGTTTTTAACAATCTAGTCCGGGACATGACCATTAGCGAGATAGGAGTATGATAATCTACCTACCAAGCCACAGAGGTCCAACCTGCAGTTCTCTTCTAGGCCCATGTCCGAACCCAGCACCATCCTCCTAACCCTCTTATTTGCCTTCCACACTCGCCTCCGGACACTAGTTAGGTTAGTAGGTTTATGGGTTTTCCAAAGTCTATCCGACGAACCAACACCCCTTACACCCAGCTTTGGAGTATTTACAGACTTCGGCTCTCTCGTTGGAAGCTTAGTGCTCGTAGATACAGGGGAGACAGAGCAAAGATTTGGAGTGGAAACCATCGCTTGATTCGAAGTAAAGCTAGGAGTAGTGGTCAGAAACAGAGTGTTAATGCCTGGAGCATTGGTCAGTTTAAGTGATGTCTGGGTTAATGAGCTAGGTACCTCCCTGATGCCACTCTACCTCGTCCTCTGCACTCATTAGTGCCATGATGTCTTTGATTATGTCAGCACCGTCAACGGGTTCCATAATACCACCACTTGTTTAGCACTTATCATAAATTTAACACAGTTCATTTACCCATAACGGGGATTAAATGCTGGTGGTTGGGTCCATTATACCAATGAACATAGTATTAACCAAGAACTAACTCCATAAAACTTAATAAATAAGTTGGCTCCAACTGCGAGTAAGACAAAGGATCACCACCAGACTAGCAAGGGACTGTTGATAACAAGGTTCAATTACACAAACAGGAAATAAAATATTAACTGGGCCCCGTGTCCAAGAACTCTGCACTAATAAACACTGGCATTGGCTAAACGTTCTACCTTTTGGGTTTTTTGGCCGGAATCCGACGATGTAAATCTGGACAAAATCACTATTTTCTATTGTTTAAATTGCGTTTATGAATGCATAAATGGATTCAGCCTGTTGAAAAACCCATGAGGCACTTGGATTATACAAACTTAGCCACTCAAATATGCAAATCCAACCATTCCTCACCAGATTTCGGGCAAACTCAAACAGAGAAAGTCACCGGAAAACTTCCAAAAGGTAGAATGTTTAGACCACTGCATAAATACCACCGCCAATCCTGCTAAAAACAAGGAGGGAGACCTATGTTAGAGGAGAGTCGATAGTTGATTCTACGCCACTTGAACTCGGCTCCTTATAACCTAAAACCACACTAAAAAACAGTAGTGCTTCCATAGGTATAAACCTCTACACCTATCCTCCGCCTAGAAGGATCGTCCATCCTCTTGATCGCTGATCACCTGCCATTGTTGGAGCTCTAAAATCCCGCCCAGTTGCAAAGTTCAAAATTCTTACCCAGTCCTATAAAATATTTGGAAGATCTTCATGAAATATGTCCTATAGAATGATTATTTCCTTCTTTCTTGATTGAATGTGTGGTTGTGCTGATAAGAAGATACTAGATATGTAAGTCCTTGAATGATAAGGAAAAATTCCAACCAGGCTTTAACATACTCCATTAAAGTTCAAGGAGTAACAATTAATGTAGAAAAAGATTATTTAATGTAGCAAAAGATTAGTTTTTATAACCAAGTATTTATATGTTATATTAAAGGCTTGATGAAGTTTTTATGATGTGTCTTTGTATATATGTGTGTCTTTCTTTATGAAGTCACTGCCTTATTTAATGCCACATGGTTGTGCCTTCTATCCATCTTATACCCATGCCTCACCCTTGTTGCCTCTTGAAACAAAATATGTCTCCATAGTCACTCTATAATTAACTAATTATTTGAATTCCTTTGGATGGGATAATACATTAAAGTCTTGATGTATAGGATCTCAGCCTCTAAAGGATATATAATGGTTTTTCATTTGTAGTGGAAAAGGTGTTTACAACATTGCAAAAAATAAATTATTTCACAAAGATAAGGTTATTTTGATGAAATTTGTTAATAGATAGTGCATTTTGCAAATTACTTCAAAAAATTAGGCAACATCGTTGCAAACCACCTTTGTCACTTGTTCAAACTCTGATTAAGACCTTGCCTTGATTTCATTGCATTACTATTTCATTGCATTACTATTTCATTGCATTACTAGACATCGATTTGCCAAATGCTAAATACCCATAAAAACAGGCACCATAGTGGGTATTGTAAGTTACTTTAAGAATTTTAATTGAGTTAAAGAATCTAAACTTGTTGCAAACAACCTTTTCCAGAGATTGTTGGATTTAATATCATCGATCTTAAGTCCACAGATGAGCCCCCAAGCTAGTGGACTAATTTGAGCACATATGTTTGGTTGTGATAAATATGTTTTTATTCTAGTTTGACAAAGAGAGGTACATGTATGTTATAAATCGAGTTTGAGAAAGAGAAAAAGATCTAAAATTATCTGCAATGTTTATTTATTTATGCAATAAAATAGTAATAGCTTACTACATTTCCTAACTATACTACTTAGGTCCACACTGAGTGCGAAAGCTAATGCACTATTCCAAAATTATTTTTTTACATTTCATTACATGTCATCTTATGTATACTGGATTTAATATCATCAACATTTATGTAGTTTGTTGCTGTAGAATTGGAAGTTACACCCTTCATTTCATCTTATGTATGCTGGATTTAATATCATCAACATTTATGTAGTATGTTGCTGTAGAATTGGAAGTTACACTCTTCAGTGCGTGGGATAAACGTGTGGAGCATTCATTCATAAAATCTGCCAACAATATCGCCTCTGCTTGGGACTTCTCCAGGATAGATCTCAACAGCTGAGCCGATGAGTTGCTCCCACATGACTTCACAGGGACTTACCAAGTGGGTTGATGAGTCGCTGTAATGTGGCCCCAAAACCCATCATGAGTCTAAAAGAATAACATGATTCCACTGGATGAAGTCTATTTAGTGTTGAGACACTGCGCAGACAAAACTACAAAAGATAAAAGGGCTTCTTCTCACACAATATGCATGAACTTGAAGTGGAGGAATTAATATTTTAATGAAATCTGATGTGAGTAAAATAACATTTACAGATGTTGAGTCAACCCAAAGCTGGGAAACAAACCCCATCTTAAGTGCAGAAGTCTAGCTGATCACTTTCTTCGCAATTATATTCTTGTACTTGAACTCCACCTATTTATCAGAATTAGCATTACCATTCTATTTCAGACTCCTTTTATATCCACCATGAAAATGCAATTTCCCTCGAATCAATTCCCTGTTATTTGATTTCAATTCCTGCTGTGCATTTTTCTCTCCAACAATTTCTAACTACTTGGCTAGATCAAGGAAGTCAGTTTCACCCGCAAGGAAACTCTCATCTGCAGCTGATGCTTGCAATCATTATTACCCAAAACCATTTCATCTTTCCTTTATGATTCATGGAGAAACCGTGTGCTTCCAATGCTTATCATACAATTCATGGAGATTTGTAAAGCTGTCATTTCCCCGTGCAAAATTTGTAACGACCCTTGAAGTAGCGTGGATAAAACCAGTTGGGACATTAACCCGCAAATCCCTCTTTTTGCATCGCAAAACAAATGGGTCAAGGTGAATATTTGCGGGAATTGCAAGGTTGACAACCCTTGCAAGAATGATCACCAAGTGGCACATCACGGATTGTTAAGTTGCCCATAGAGTGCTTGCCAAGTGGTGCCATAGCGTTGGCAAAGTGGCACAACGATCACCAAGTGGCACATAGATTGTTCACCAAGTGACACAATAGAGCGTGGGCCAAGTGGCAAATAGAGCATTGAACACGTGACACAATGTACTCTTAGCCAAATGACATCATAGATGACTCGCAAAGTGGCACCAAAACTGTGGCCAAGTGACACCATTGATTGCCCTCTAAGTGGCACCATAGCCTTTAGCCAAGTGGCAATGTTGATGGCCTGCCAAGTGGCACCGTTGATCAAATGCCAAGTGTCCCATAGAGTGCTAGCGAAGTAGCACAATTGAGCCATGTTGCACCATAGACAGAACACAACATGGTCTGGGCTTCGAAGAACACATCATAGTCAAATAAAAAATATATCTAACGAGCTAGCGCTCCTCAGGGGCATCCAACTACCTCCTTGTATGGTGTGGTGAACGCAACTCATGGTTCCAGGTCATTCGGTTACAGTTTCGTTAAACACCAACTAACTAATCTTTCTATCCAGCTAGCGCTTCTCCAGGTCATCCAACTACCACCGCTATGATCCTTCTGCTAGAGGATAGAAATATAACGATAACGTCTAGTTCCATACCACCCAACGCTTAGAGGTAAATGCTTCGTACCCGTATTACTATTGAGTGATGGATAGATTTGTTTTTAAACGAGGAGAGCCATAAGCGTTCCATTTATTGCTGAATTGCAGAATCGCGTTCCATAAAAAGAGCACATATCATTGACGTAACTCCATTATGGATAGTCTTTCTCCATCGAGGAGAGGCGAGATCCATAATGGAGTATTGATAAAACAAGATCCATAATGGAGTATTGATAATTGGGTGTTTTCGTTTGACATATATAGCGATCTCTATCCATAATTTCGTACCGTGCCATTGTATATAAAGAACCAAAATCGATGTCAGTGGCACAAGCAGTCTTGAACGATTATTCATTTCTTCGGAGAGGAATCAATCGCCCTTTAAATAAGACAAATATCACAGCAAATGTAGAAAGCACTCGATGCATCCGTGGAAGGGGGATAACACATACAATTCTTTGAGGACAAGCATGCCCCTCACTATGACATTCGACGTACAAATGGGTAGTTAGACTCTTCACCTGTTAGAAATAATAGGTGTGCTTGTTTCACCGTAGACAGTATAACAATATTGTCACCCAACCATAGGCACAAAGGCCACCTCGAGCACCTTAACCTTGATAGAGAAACCTCAACGCCTTAACTAATAGCCAACCGAGGTAGCATACTTATCTCCAAAGATAGAGTACCAAGCAGAAAGTCCAAACGATAACCATACAGAAAGTCCAACCATAATCAAAGACCAAGTCACCATTGCCGCTGCAACTCTCCTCTAGTCATGCACACCATTTGTCCTTATGCACTTGTGAGAGTGAGTGTGTCAAAAGAGCTTTAGCGCCCTCTTATTTATAGTCCTTCAAGTGAACTAACTAGGTCGACTTCTACTTCTGGAGGATAATAATTTAATATGAACTATTATTTTGAGCCGTTTTGTCTTCTAAGGTTATTTCCTAACCTTCTAGGGTTTCTCTTGCTTCCCGAAATATTCTAGACCAGTTAAAGGTTACACGTAGAGGTTAATACGTCTCGCGACTACCATAATATCAACATTCCCTCCTAGCTAGGGAAGTATCAAAGGCAATAGTCTTGAACACAAATAGACCATTCAACCGGTGGCATCATCATAGCCACACAGTCTAACTCATGATCAAATCACGAGCACCATCACCACTATCAGTGTCCTATGATATCATCAATTGCATCATCTCTCAAGGCCATACTCCATCTGAGTAATGGGCATGATGTTGAAGAAGTTAGTCACTCAATAGAGTGACACAAGGAGCATTCTTCTAATCCGAACATGCATCCTAGAAGAATAGTTGTCCCAATAGATGTTGAAAGCCCCACAATGGGCTACAAGGATCATTCTTTTAATCTGGACCTTACGTCCTAGAAGAATGTCCGTCCTCCTAGATGTTGAAAGCCACCCTATGGGCTACAGAGACCATTCCTACAAGAATGTCAGTCCCAGACTATTTTCTAATTGGTTCATATGTACCATAAAGATCAATGCCTACCCATATGCCTTAGAAAATATCGGTCTTGAACCATTTTCCTAATTGGGTCACAATGCAACATGGAGAGAATGGGTCTCTGCCCCTAGGGAATGATTGTCCCTGATCATTGAACCTGGACCATTCAACCTAACTGGGCCATTCTTTCAGCACGATTCACAGTGCAACCTGAAGAGAATGAATCTGTGTTAGGGAATCATTCTCTGGGCCATTTCCTACAGAAATGATTGTCCTGCACCAACCTCCTACAACAGACCAATCTTCGAAATTGCTCACAACTGTGAACTTCAAAAGAAAATGACTTCCTGTAGAGGCATACCATTCTACTTGACCACTTCTCAGAGTGACTACCAAGGAGAATGATTGTCCTAGACCATTCTCCCACACTGGCTACAAGGGGAATTGTTGTGCATGGTACATCAACAATATGTTGGACCATTTTCGTTACGAAAATGACTATCTGTTCTAGACCATTTTCTGAACTGGGAAATGATTGTTCGTCAGAAATCTTGGACCACTTTCCGGACTTGAAAGTGACTACCCAACCTAGACCATTTTCCAAACTAGAAAATGACTATTCGTCAAGAATCTTGGACCACTTTCTGGACTGGAAAGTGACTGCCCAACCTGGACCATTTTCCAAATTGGAAAATGACTGTCCATATATCAATAACATATCAGTTCACGCTCCCAACCTGGGGAGTAATCACTTACCTTTCCAATAAGGAAGTCATCTCCACGAGTCCCAACTTGTCCCTTAAGTACACAAACTTTTCATCTTGGACAGAGGCTTTACCAAAATATCTAATATCTACTCATCTGTGGACATATACTGGAGAACTATTTCTCCCCTCTGGACTTTATCACCGAGAAAATAGTACTTGATCTCAATATGCTTCGACTTGTCATGGAACACCAGGTTTTCAGAGAGTTTCACATAGCTCTGGTTATCACAATATATCATGATCGAATCCATAACCTAATCAAACAATCTAGAAACCAACGTATGAAGCCACACTGCTTCCATACAAGCATCATAAGATGCAATATGCTCTACTTCTGCGGTGCTGAGTGCAATAGACTTGTGTTTCCTGCTAGGCCATGATATCATGGGAAACTAAAATATATCAAAGAAGTACTTCTTTTGTTATCTGCACTCCCTTCCCAATCTGAATTTATAAATCCATGCAGCTGTATATCATAACTCAAACGTCTCACGAAGACATTTTAAGGCATGCTTTGCAATTATTCAATTCTCATGGCTAGGTTCCACCTGGAACTATTTTCAAAACAAAGCAAATATATGGTTGAGTATTTGTCCAAATACATCAACGAGCCATTCAATTGTCGATACAAGGACAGGTCTATTGGATCAGAGTCTCTCAACTTCTTCAGATTTGTCATCGTGGAGTTTTCCATGGATTTGCAATCCATAATCCCTGACTTCTGAAGAACCATTTTCATACACTTCCTATGTCAGAGGAAGTTTTCACCACGCTTCTGTTGTACATGAGAGGCTATGCGTCAAGTTGCTTAAATTCATATAAGGTCTTCTTCTATCTGCATACATGAGTTTCTTTCTGGTATACCTCAAAACCTTTAGGTTTCTCTACTTATGCTGCTTCTTCAATTACTCTGATGAGAAGACTAGTCTTTTCATCCATGTGATGTAAACTCCAACCCATGGATACTACAAGAGATATAATGGCTCAGGTAGAGGTATATCTGGCTACTGGAACAAGCAGTCATCATAGTCTTCTCCCTCCTTCTGGGAGAACCCTCTAGCCCTGAATCTCGCCTTGTATCTATCAAAGCTTCCATTTATAAGTCTTCACAGATTCTTCAATGGATCATATCATTGTGGATTGGCTCCCTCCTAATGTAGGCGTCATGCCTGAGCAATATATATAACTTCCTTGTGTTATTATGAGACTGCTTGTTTTTGCAATCAATTCCTTCTCTCTGAGAGAGTCCATGCTTTTGTCTTCTGCATCTCTCTTTTCTTTCTACAAAGTGTCACAAGATTGTTCTAGTTTCCTTTTTATTAATGACTTCCTCCGAGTCCGACTTCCTCTGAGTCTTTTTAAGTTTGTTTCTATCTGTTCTAATTGTTGCCCATCTAACAGTTGTTGCAAGTATTGTGTCATCCTTATAAACTTCTTCTATGACAACTTCCGTAAAGATTGTTCATCAAGGTTTGTCAACATATTTCACAAGTGAACAAGACTAGAAACAAAAGAAAGATTCAAGACAATATTTTTATGATAGTAAATTGAAACAAGAATAAGGACAAGGATAGAGGCAATTGCTACAATCCTGGAAAGACATCTTCATGATAGCCTTCATGAAATAACCTGCTTGAGACAACAAGAACAACAATGTTTCCGATACAACATCTTTTATATGCATGATAGTTTCTTGGTAGCATTACTAAGATGATTCTTATCTGAGAACAAGAACAAGAAATATCTCCTAGAGCAGGTGTTAGTGCATATTTGAAAATAATTACGTTGAATAGTATATAAGCTACTTAAGTGACAATAATAAAGGTGTCAAACTTGATATGCAAACCTGGAGTCTTGCTATTGTTCCACTTGAATTGTTTTTCTTCTCCGACAAGTATCCTTTCTGATCTGTCCCTTAAATTTAAAACAATATGCTTTCTTGACAGAAAACTATGTTAGAGAATACAATCTCAACCTTATAAGATCTTGACTAAAGTCAACTTACAACTTTTACTAGAAGTTCATAATGCCATAACAACCAGAGATATATCAAGTCAAACCTGGAGAGTGTGTTGATCTTCTGAATGCACTGAATCCAAGATCACTGCTTTGGACAAGATCCCTTGTGCATTCCCTGCAAACACATTCATGCTAATGATACAAATTAAAAGAACATGTATAGGTACATACCTTTGTTACCCAACTGTGACGGTAAACCTTAGAATGACTTTGTTGGACCAAAGGTTTAGCTGCTAGAGGATTGGTAAACCTCATAATGTTCCTTTTAGTAGATTTCTCTTGGGCACAATATACACTTTCTTCATGCTAGGTCTTCTGTCTTCATAATTGCCTTCTATTTTCACTTTTGACAAGTCAACCTTAAATTGACTTGGTCAAAGGTTGACTTTGACTAAAATTTAAAACTTGACGTCTTGGCTTGCTGAGAGTACCAGGAGGTGCGCTAGGCTAGGGCTCACTAGGTTATCCAAGAATTAGGTCAAGTGCTTCACTTAAGGTGTCTCAACACAAGGGTTAGGGTTTCGTTGCTGCAACAAAACTCTCACTACAACTGCAACTGAGCAAATCCTCCCAATCTACCTTCAAGTGGTTAGACTGTCTAAAGATAGTGTGGGCCCATAACCTGTTAGAAATAATAGCTATGCTCGTTTCACGATAGACAATATAGCAATATTGTCACCCAACCATAGGCACAAAGGCCACCCTCGAGCACCTTAACCTTGATAGACAAAATAATTCTAGAAGTAGACCCTAGAACCAATAGCCAACCTAGGTAGTGTACCTTTTTCCAAATCTAGCGTACCAAGCAAAAAGTCCAAACCATAACCAGGCATAAAGTCTAACCATAACCAAAGACCAAGTCACCATTGCAGCAGCTGCAACTCTCTTCCAGTGATGTGCACCATTTGTCCTTATGCAGTTGTGAGAGTGAGTGTGTCAAAAGAGCTCTAGCGCCCTCTTATTTATAGTCCTCCAAGTGACCTAACTGAGTCAACTTATACTTCTGAAGGATAATAATTTAATATAAATTATTATCTTGAGTCGCCTTGTCTTCTAAGGTTATTTCCTAACCTTCTAGGGTTTCTCTTGCTTCCTGGAATATTCTAGACTCGTCAAAGGTTACACGTAGATGTTAATACCTCCCGCAGCTACCATAATATCAACAACACTCGGTCTAGTTCGGAAAGAGAAAAAGCATCATGTTTCGCTATTTGCAACTACTATCGGTGGCCTCGAAAGACCTGAACCCGATCGATCGCCCGCCAAGTGGCACAATCAACAGTGGCCAAAGTAGCATCATTGACGACCAACCAAGCGACCCATTGATGGCCTGCATAATGGTGACACACAACACCATCGATAGCCCACCATGTGGCTATTTGGGTTGGTCAAATGGCCTATTGATCGCTTGCCATGTGGCACATTCCCCTGCCAAGTGGCATCTTTGACAGCTTGCCAAGTGGCACATCGATTGCCCTGCCAGGAGGCACCATAGATCGACTGCGAAGTAGCACCATAGATGACCAACAAAATGGCACCATATATCTCTTGCCAAGTGGCACCATGATGGCTTCCCAAATGGCACTATGATCACTTGCTAAGTGTTTCTAGTGTGGTTGCCCAAATGGCACTATGGTGGCTCACCAAGTGGCACTATGATGGCTTACCAAGTGGAACCATTGATGGCCACCCAAATGACACTATGATTGCCCATCAAGTGGTGCCATAGCATTACCAAGTGGCACCATAGATAGCTTGCCAAGTGGCACCATAGATCGCTTGCAAATTAGCACCATTTTTGGCTGGCCAAATTGCACCATTATGGTTGGCCAAATGGCACCATAGATTGCTTTCCAAGTGGTATTAGGAAAATCGGCTGAATGGCACCATTGATCGACTGCCAAGTGGCATCATGATCGTTGACCAATTGATGCCATTGATGGTTGGCCAAATGACACCATCGATGGCTAGGCAAATGGCACCATTGATGGCCACCAAGTGGCACCATTGATGGTTGGGCAAATGGCATCATTGATAGCCCGCTGAATAGTACCATTGATCGGTCACCCAATGGCACCATGTAGCATTGATCGCCCGCTGAATAGTACCATTGATCGGTCACCCAATGGCACCATGTAGCATTGATCGCCCACCAAGTAACATCATTGATGGCAAAACAAATGACATCATGACAACCCTCCAAGTGGAACCCTTATAGGTAGCTAGTATATTGCCTACAAAGTGGCACCATATATTTCCCACCAAGTGGCACCATGAGGGCTGGCCAAAATGGAACCATAGATTACCAGCCAAGTGGCACCACGAGGGCCAGTTAAATGGAAACATAAATTTCTTTCCAAGTGGCACCATGACCAACCTCAAAGTGGCCTCTGAAACACGAAGACAACTTCCTTGCCCGACTCTTTCGTTGGGCAAGCTTGGCCCTTGGGTGAATATTATGCACGATCAAACTGATTGATTAACGATTGATATGTCTCACTTGAATGGTTGGTCGATCCCGTAAACACTAAACTAAACTCAACTCAATTCACATGGTCTAGAATTTTATTATAATAATGATGCTCCTCAACCTAATAAACCTACTACTTTTTAAATAATCAATCGTTCAAGACTGCACTGTTGAAATAATCATTCTGCATTGCCAATAAGGAGATGGTCTCATATAAAACATACAAGTCAGTGCCAAAGAATTGATCCTGATTCACGGACACGATCAATAGGGGATAACAAGATATATCAGGGAAATATTGGTTGGTTGCAATGTTCTAGTTATGGAACAAAACCGTTGCCTGTGCTAATAGGGCCAACCACATGGCACCATTGGTTGGCCACCAAGTGGCGACATGATAACAGAGGCCAAATGGAACCATCATGCTTAGTCAAATGGCGACATAGACTAAGTGGCACCATGAGGGTCGTCCAAATGGAACCATAGATTCGTGCCAAGTGGCACCATTGATGGTTGGCCAAATGGTACCATAGATTTGTGCCAAGTGGCACCATTGATGGTTGTCCAAATGGCACCATAGATCGCTTGCCAAGTTTCACCATTGAAAAAAGCCAATCGGAACAGGCATGTTATTCACCGCCAAGTGGCACCATGAACACCATCCAAGTGCCAACATTAGGCCAACGAAGTGGCACCACGACAAACTTCCAAGTGCCACTGTTAGAGACGACCAAATTGCTCCATTGGTCCCCTGCCACATGGCACCTTTGATTTTGCCGGCCAAATGATTCCATTTCTCGCTTGCTAGGTGTTACCACTGATGGCTAACCAAGTGGCTCCATAGCCTCTCGCCAAATGGTAGGGTGTTGTAAAAGTGGCACCACAACCTCTCGCCAAATGACACCATTATTGCCTGTCGAGCGGCACATGATGACAGGCCAAATGCTCCATTGACCCTGACCACGTGGCACCATGAATGGCATGCCAAATTGTTTCATTGCTTGCTCACCATGTGGCACCATGACGACAACCAATTGGCATCATAGCCTCTCTCCAAATGGCACATTGATTGCCGCCAAGTGAGACCATAGCCTCTCGCAAAATGGTGCCATGATTATGGACCAAATGGAACAATACCTTTGGCTAGATCTCTAGCCAAGTCTCGCCAAAGCTAGCCAAATGGCACCATTGGTCAGCCCCCAAGTGTCAGCATTAAAGCGGGACATCGAGTGACACCATTGATGACACACCAAATGGCAACCGCCAAGTGGCACAATAGCCTTTCTCTAAGTGGCATCGTAAATGGACATAGAGTGACACCATTGATGACACGCAAATGGCATAGTAGCCTTTTGATAAGTGGCATCATAGATGGATTGCCAAGTGGCAACAATAATGTAAATAACATTATATACAACTCATCAAGTGGCACAATAGCTTAAGTGGTATTGTAGAAGCATGAAAGAAGCATATGATTAAGAGAAGGGTTCTCCTTTGGATGCTTACATGATAGAGATCCCCATGTCGCTTTTCCACTATGTGATCTTAGAAGATATAGACATTCACTGGAGATTAGAAAATGAATGATTACAACTAAACTCTCTAACTCGTTGATTTCATTGCTTTACATAATCTCAAAGTAGATAAAAATCTAACACTAATACATTTCCTTAACTTTATAAACTCAATATCTGAATTACAAAGTGAAGTGTTGGCAAACGAGATGAGGGTAATATATCTTCAATATTCTAAATTTATGCTAATATAGTATTATGGGAAGGCTTGGTAAGTGTATTCAAATAATTAAATAGTTAAAAATGATATGTTAAGATTTGTTGTAGTTGATTGTCTCTTACAATTAATGTTATAAAGCATAAGATGTATTTAAAAAAAAAAGGATGAGTGATATAACAATCATATTTATAAATTAGTAACTTAGATTTATATTAATTTTGGATTTATGGATTTATTATCCTTTAAGTATGATTAACCTTTTTTAGTGTAAATCTTTTTTTAGGGTGTAAAGACACAAGGTTGCATTTCAAAGCATTTGATCTTTCTTGGTGTTTGATAAATCCAACTTTAAAATGCATCTAAGTTAGTTTATTAATATATTTTTAATTTTAACTTTTTTATTTAATTATAAAATAATATTGCGAGAAAACTCAATGAATATTTTCCCATATTTTGGATGACATCCTTAAAAAATCTGTCAACATAGACTAGTGCTCCTAACTTAGAGTATTTGACTAAGACATCTAATAACACAAAACTAATCAAATGCCTAGAAACATAACCCTTTGATCAAATTTTAACTTGAATTATCTATTTTAAATATATTATTTTATGTTTCCAAAACCCCGAAAAGTGATGTTTTCAAATTTAATCTATAATTAATACTAATAAATCTTCTTTCTAAAACAGGCTTAAAGGTAATCTTTTTTTTAAGTGATTCATTAATGCTTTGTTTTCTGATTAAGTAAGTTTCTCATTTTATTTGAAAAATCGAGAACTTCCAAGTACGGACATTAAATGCATATATCCGAAAAATATCTTCTACATCAAGAGCTTTAATTTCGTGACAGTTGTGCAAATCTCGTCATTTTTAAAATATATTCAAAGTAAACGTTCGAATGTCTGTATTTTCATTCTAAGCTGAGCTTATTCATTCACTTTCTGTGACAGGTTTTTAAGTCAAAACGCAGAGCTATGGCACCTAAAAAGGCATTGAAGAAAAACGAAGACACATAAGAAGGTGATATTATCTCTGATACTACTCCACACGCCATAAACTCCATCAAATAATGGACTCAAATTTCTGAATTGTTGGAGTACGAGCTAAAGCATGCTAACCCTGATTCTGAAAATCATCTCCGGGACATTGTTGAGTCTGAGCTTCATAAGGTTGTTGCGCGTCCGAGGCTGGTGGCATATATCGATATGATCGGCTGGGCTCTGGATAAAGTTGATATCACCACAAGGAGCATTCTAAACGAACAAGGAGCTATCGTCGGCTCGTTCAGGCCTGAGCACATTCAAGTAATGTATAAACTCTCGCTGAATCATAAACATACTTTCAATGCTGAATTTATAGCTGAGTTTCAGAGAAAGGAATGTATTGAGGCAGACCAGACATATCCTGACATGATTAGAGGATGGGCGAGGTCTAAAGCAAAGTTTAGGGCTGATATTCATGGGATTTATGCTATAGCCTCCTTAAACGAATATATGGTTTATGTAGCCATTATGTTATGCAGAGTTTTCGGAAGAAAAGATCTATGTCACTTTCATGCAGACTGGGTACCCTTCTTAGAGGAAACTTTAGAAGGAAATGGTTTTGACTGGCATAAAATTTTGTCGGATAACCTAAAGCAAGAAATTTTAAATTACAAAGCAGCCAAGTCAAAGGGACAACCAATGTCTTTTTATATGTCTGCATACATTATGGATGCAATTTGTTTTATGACCCCCTTTCCATTAATGAATTGGAGTTGGAGCATCTCATGTCCAGAACCCATTCATGAATACCACTCGGCCCTTTGGGAAGAAAAAGCTAAAGACGTTTTTTATGATGTTTGTCATTTTGTCATTATTCCTATGCACAAATTATTTTTTGCATGCGAACCCTCTCACATTTCTGATGCAGTCATAGAAAGTCTTAAATCAGTTGTCGACTGGTTTATTGAGGAAATGTTTTCCTATATTAGGGTTTATGGTTGTTCCATCCCTCCCCACGCACTCCCAAAATTCCTACTAGACAGATTGGTGTGCAGAAAAGTAGCTCATCAGATAGCCAGGGGCGGTGTTGGATTGGAATTAAAAGCACTCTAGAAAAAAGCATGGCCATCTTTCTCTGTTCATATTGGAAAATTTCCTTTATCAAATTTAGGCCATTCTAAGGTAGAGGCCGAGTCACTGGAAGAAGTGAAGTTAGTAAATATTGAGCACAAAAAATATGACCCCTACCAAATAATAAGTAGGCATTACATACATTGTAATCTAAAGGCATATGAACATGAATTATCTGTTTATGATGATATTTTTAAAGATGTTAAGTCTTATGCAGAAGTGTTGAACAGAGTCCAGGCCTTGCCACCTGACTCACAGGCTGGGTTCGCATCTTTTCAAAGCCATAGGCAAAGCTGCCTACCTAAGATTTTACAAGGTGAAATTTCGACCCCATCGCCAGAACAGGAAGAACCCCATCCAGGGTTTGAAACTAATACTCAGGGTAAAGCAAATGACAAAGGTAAGTTGAAGAACACTGAGATACCTTCCAAATACACAGAGGGTTCTCAAACAAAAGAATCGAGAATGAATAAGGGAAAAGAGCCAGAAACAATTCTAGAAATCATGAAGAATGTTCCAGAAAAAATAGGAGGAACAACTTCAACAGAACTTGGTAGTCTTATCACCTCTTTAACTCCATTACAATCGACTTTCGGAACTCCCCATGAATGAGTTTTATATGTCAGTGATCTAGAGCCAATTTCAAGAGATGAAATCCCCCCATCAGATTATTTTTTCAGTAAAAAGCGAAGAGCAGTCTTGAAACAGGAAATTCATCCAAGCGGAGAAGGAATGATTAAAAAACATAGAGTTATTATAGATGGAAAGAAACACAAGGATGGAGAGTTTGCTACAGAATTAGCAGGTACAATGGGTGCTATAACATCAGCAAATATGCATTCTGTAGGCAATTTAACAACTCTGCTTGAACAGAAGGACCAAACAATAATCCAGTTGCAAGACAAACTAAAGGAAAATGAAATAAATATTAGTTGGGGAATACAGAAGGGTCTAGAACAAGCTAGACTAAAGGATATGCAAGAAATCTAGAAATTGAATAAAGACTTGGATGAGGCAAAAAACTTAATACAGGTCACACAGGAACAAGTTCGAAAGCTGGGAGAAGAAAACAAACATTTGTAAGATAAGATTATTTCTATTACTAACCAGGTAGTAGAACTAGAAAATTTCAAGACACAAGCATTAGAGATATATTTGAGAATAGAGGAAGAACAACAAAAAGTGTTCTTGAATCTGGAAGTAATCCATAATTATTTTCAGGAATCAAATAAGTCTTTGGAGAATGTGTTCCAGAAAGAAAGGGAGGCGAAAGCAGCTAGAACAACTTTTCAGAAGGCAGTGGCTTTCTCATCAAAGGAAGAAATTGGAAAGACTCGGAAATTATCTATTTCTGAACAGGTTAAAGGGGACATAATGATAAAAGCGCGGGAAGCAAAACTGGCCGAATATAAACGAATCACAAGAGAAGTTAATGAGGATTGCCAGGGAATCTTCAATCTCTTTGAAAGAGATTCATTGAATATCGGAACAGATGACTGTTCTGGATTATTGGGCGAAATTAATATTGCCAAGCACCAGTTGAGGTTTAGAGAAGACCTGGAGGAAAAGAAAGCAGAGATTTCAAACATTAAATTGATCAACATTACAGAGATCAACAAGTCGATGGTGACTTCAAATCTAAAGTTGAAAACTGTTAAATTCACAGAAAGGATGATAGAAAGTTGGTTGCCCGAATTGCAGAAGAGACTTTTCTCATTTGAAGCAAATGAGATACCCGATGCTCCCAGGATCTTTGTGAATTTTTTAGGGAAATGCGTTCAGTGTATTGATGCGGAAAAAGAATGTTCGTCAATGCAAGCTTAAAACCTTTTTAAATGTTTTATTTATTAGAAATTGAAAGAAATTCTTGAAATTGTTACAAAACCAGGAAATGGCCTTGAATATGTTTACATTACTGTTTTAGATTTTAAACTTGTTTTCCTTGATCTCATCTCTAGAAATTTGAAGTAACAAACTGATTAAAATCCCTTTATAAACAAATAAAGTTTTATCATCCATGACTGTCCCAAATAGCAGACAACCCAACGTTGAACCGGGCCTTCAGGATCAAACCAGTATTGCCTTAAATTTATTCAATACCATTTTACAAACAACAACTAACCGGGTTGACTTAGAACGTTCATGGGCTACTATTGAGCGAGACATTAGCATCCAGGAACAACATGAAGCATGACAGAGGTATTTGAGAAACTAAATTCGCTTTAATCTTTCTCTGATTCCTTTTTCCCAAATCATTTCTTTAAATCATTTACGGATGCCTTGACAGTATGTTTTATAGCCTTAAAACATAAACTCAGGAACAACATCTTTTTCTGGAGGTGGTCAAGTACCGCTTCCTGGGATTTTCGCTAAAGTGGCTGCTAGATATGCTCCCCTTGTTCTTCCTGTTCCTTTTCATGATCTCCCCGAGAATTATAGGAAAAGCCTTCTGAAATTTACAAGGGAGGGTGATTTGACTGCCCAAGAACATATAAACTTCTTTGATCAATTTGTTGACATACTCGGAATAGAACATGAAGATGTTTATTCTAGACTCCTTGTTCAAACTTTCGAGGGACAGGTGAGGACCTGGTTCTGATCCTTAGCAGTTGGATCATTAAAATCCTATGAAGAACTTGAAAGTGCATTTATTAGACAATGGGGAGAGAGGAAGGATCACCTCTACTACTTAACTGAATTCAGAGCTCTTAGAAAGAAAAACTCGGAGTCGGTTCTAGAATTGACACAGAGGTTCAATAAGTTGTATAATAAAATTCCAGTGGAAGTTAAAGCTTCACAACCTGTAGCAAATGTGACTTTTGCTGGCACTTTTGACCCCGACTTTGCCTTATTATTGAGAAAAAGGAGATCAATAGATCTCACAAAAATGCAGGATGATGCGCTCGAGATTGAATCTAATATGATGGCATCGGGGAAACTTAAAGGAAAGACTGAAACTGGAAACAAAGAAAAAAAAAAATTTAAAGAGCAAGGTGGATCTTCAGGGTCAGGAAAATCCTCGAGAGATAGAATAGAAGAGATGGCTAGGGTCATTCGAGAACTTTCAAACAAGATCTCGAAAATGGAACTAGAGAAATTGAAAAGAGATCATTTCCCCAGAAAATATTTTCAAAGAAATCCTAAACCTCAGGGACCACAGAAAATAATTAAAAATGAAAATCAAAAAATTCCAACACCTTTTAAAAGTGAAAACTATATTGGAGAGGAAGATTTAGGAGATTTTGAAGAAATCGATGAAGATATTAGTAATCTTGGCGATGATAATAAATCCCCTTATTTATCAAGACAGGATTATGAAGCATCTTTAAGTAAAGAAAGTACATTGGAAGAACATGTTAGCAATAATATGACTGACGATTTCACATATCAAAATATTGCAGATGATATTATTGCTGAACTACAGGGAAAATATAATTTGAGACCAAGGAATAAAAATCTCCCAAATGTTCCGACAAAAAAGAGTTTGCCAAGAAGCGAAACCGATGAGGTAACTTCAAAAGTTGCAGATAAACAGTGTGCAAAAAGAAACACAACTGATACGCAACCTGTACAGTCAGAACCAGTAGGAACACTCCCTGTGAAGACACAAGCTCCTATAAAAGAAAACAAGGTCACATCTCAACGTAAAACTGAGAAGAATGGTATGGAAGCCCCAAACATCGAAAATGACAAGGCTCTAGGAAACTTCAATTTGGAAAACGAAATAAATAAAATCAAAATTCCTATTCCCCTTGTTGAGTTAGCTAAAAATCCTGTATACAGAAAACAAATCGCCAAAATGATTAATTTTTCTGAAGATGAAAGCCAGGCCGATGCCATCAACTTAGAGGATGACAAACCTATCTTAGTCTTTGGTCCACACGTCGAAGGTGCAAGAGACACCGTGGCTCCTTTTTATATTACATTAACCATGTTTGACAACCTTCTCCATAACTGTATGTTGGATTCCGGAGCTTGCCACAATGTTATGCCAAAGACAATTATGGAAAAACTTGGTCTTGAAATCACGAGACCCTATGGTGACTTATATTCTTTCGATTCGAGGAAAGTAAAATGCATAGGTATGATTAAAGACCTAGTGGTAGGTTTGGCTCAAATACCTGCTAAAAATATTCTCATGGATGTAGTAGTCGCTGACATTCCTCCAAAGTATGGTATGCTATTATCTAGATCATGGGGTGCCAAGCTTGGAGGATCTCTCCAACTAGATACGACATATGCTACAATTCTAGTTTTCGGAGGCCAATTCACTCGTCTTTACAGAGAGACTAGGTTGGCATTTACTGTAGGTGACCCAAACAACCCCAACAATCATCCAGTTTATATTGCCGACCAAGATTTAGGAAACTGTATATTATCTTTAGATGACGATTTTGAAGTAGATGTAGACGATAAATGTATAGAAGAAAAAATTGAAAAAAAAGAAATAGAGAAAAATGTATATAGTACTGGTGTATGGAAAATGTATTTTGATGGTGCTTTCTCCTATCTTGGAGCCGGGGCAAGAGCACTTCTTATAGCTCCCAAGGATCAATCTGTTATTCCTTTTTCATATAGGCTCCAGTGGAATGTAGATTGTACAAACAATGTATGTGAGTATGAAGCTTTAGTGCTAGGATTAGAAGCTGCTAGAAGGATGAAAATTAAGAAACTTGAAGTATTTGGTGACGCAGAGTTAATAATAAAACAGGTGAATCGACAGTATCAGGCTAAGCATCCTAGATTACGGTCCTATAGGAATTGTGTTTGGGATTTAATCGAGAACTTCTTCACATATGTGAATTTTCATTTCGTCCTAAGATCCGAGAATCAACAGGCTGATGCTTTAGCCAAAGCTGCATCAACTTTTACATCCCCAACTGCTTTTAATTTAAAATATCATATACAAATGAGACATCGCCCTTCAATACCAAATAACATACAACATTGGCAGGTTTTTGAAGACGATGAGCAGCTTCGAAAGTTTCTAGAATCATTAGTTGAATTTGCAGAAACACATACCGATCAAGAAAATCAAAATGATCCTATTTGGATCATGCAAGAAGGGGAGGATTCTAAAGAATTTCACGATAAAATTGCAAACCACCGAATGCTTGTTCTCAAGAACAACCAAATCCCCAAGGGTCTAATCCCTTTGGA
>ML792320.1:285896-297882 GCA_009831015.1 Picea engelmannii | reverse complement strand
GTTTATTGGGAAGTATAAATGTAATTTATCTAACACAAAACTACTTGCAAGGGCACCCAATCACTGAAACAACAACCATAACACATCAGCAAACTAAACTTTCAGATGGCTGTTATAAAACAACAGTAAAACAATTTATGACATCAGAAAACTTAGTGACTTAGCTTGGTCAAAGACAGACCAAGAAGTCTTGCTGATAGGACCTGGATTTTCTACAATCTAAAGGCATATGAACATGAATTATTTGTTTATGATGATATTTTTAAAGATGTTAAGTATTATGCAGAAGCGTTGAACAGAGTCTAGGCCTTGCCATCTGACTCACAGGCTGGGTTCGCATCTTTTCAAAGCCATAGGCGAAGCCGCCTACCTAAGATTTTACAGGGTGAAATTTCGACCCCATCGCTAGAACAGGAAGAAGCCCTTCCAGGGTTTAAAACTAATACTCAGGGTAAAGCAAATGACAAAGGTAAGTTGAAGAATACTGAGATACCTTCCAAAGACGCAGAGGGTTATCAAACAAAAGAATCGGGAATGGATAAGGGAAAAGAGCCAGAACCAATTCTAGAAATCATGAAGAATGTTCCAGAAAAAATAGGAGGAACAACTTCAACAGAATTTAGTAGTCCTATCACCTCTTTAACTCCATTATAGTCGACTTTCAGAACTCCCCATGAATGAGTTTTATATGTCAGTGATCTAGAGCCGATTTCAATAGATGAAATCCCCCGATCAGATTACTTTTTCAGTAAAAAGCGAATAGCAGTCTTGAAACAAGAAATTCATCCAAGAGGAGAAGGAATGATTAAAAAACATAGAGTTATTATAAATGGAAAGAAACCCAAGGATGGAGAGTTTGCTACAGAATTAGCAGGTACAATGGGTGCTATAGCATCAACAAACATGTATTCTGTAGGCAATTTAAAAACCTTGCTTGAACAGAAGGACCAAACAATAATCCAGTTGCAAGACAAATGAAAGGAAAATGAAAGAAATATTAGTTGGGGAATACAGAAGGGTCTAGAACAAGCTAGACTAAAGGATATGCAAGAAATCCAGAAATTGAATAAAGACTTGGATGAGACAAAACACTTAATACAGGTCACACAGGAATAGGTTCGAAAGTTGGGAGAAGAAAACAAACATTTGCAAGATAAGATTATTTCTATTACTAACCAGGTAGTAGAACTAGAAAATTTCAAGACACAAGCATTAGAGATATATTTGAGAATAGAGGAAGAACAACAGAAAGTGTTCTTGAATCTGGAAGTAATCCAGAATTATTTTCAGGAATCAAATAAGTTGTTCTAGAAAGAAAGGGAGGCGAAAGTAGCTAGAACAATTTTTCAGAAGGCAGTGGCTTTCTCATCAAAGGAAAAAATTGGAAAGACTCAAAAATTATCTATTTTTGAACAGGTTAAAGGGGACATAATGATAAAAGTGTGGGAAGAAAAATTGGCTGAATATAAACGAATCACAAGAAAAGTTAATGAGGATTGCCAGGGAATCTTCGATTTCTTTGAAAGAGATTCATTGAATATTGGAACAGATGACTGTTCTGGATTATTGGGCGAAATTAACATTGCCAAGCACCAGTTGAGGTTTAGAGAAGAGCTGGAGGAAAAGAAAGCAGAGATTTCAAACATTAAATTGATCAACATTACAGAGATCAACAAGTCGATTGTGACTTCAAATCTAAAGTTGAAAACTGTTAAATTCACAGAAAGGATGATAGAAAGTCGATTGTCCGAATTGCAGAAGAGATTTTTCTCATTTGAAGCAAATGAGATACCTGATGCTCCCAGGATCCTTGTGAAGTTTTTAGGGAAATGCGTTCAGTGTATTGATGCAGAAAAAGAATGTTCGTCAACGCAAGCTTAAAATCTTTTTAAATGTTTTATTTATTAGAAATTGAAAGAAATTGTAAACGGTTGACATTATTTTTATGTAACCGAAATATTAGGAAGTTGGTTAGTCACCAACAAGAAACTTTGATGGAAATGTATAAATATAGTTTCTAAAGGCTGAGAAAAGGCTTTAGAAATTTTGGAGAGAGCCATTTTTGTAATATCAATTTTCAAATTACATCAGAATATAGATCACAAACGAGATTCTGGATCCTGCAACTTTGTAGCTATGCGTCTTCTCCCTGTTTATTGTACTTCGTTGAATTTTTCCCTTAATGTTTTCTCTAACAAGTAATCAATTTGAAGTTATAAACATCGTTGATTTATATTTCAGATTGGTTTGGATGTCAAATGATTTACAGTTTTTCCTCTGAAATCAATTTTAGTAATTTTAAGACCTGTAAAATTTTTGTTCCTTAATACTTAACTCTTGTTAGAAACCTCGTTTTTTCTTTCATCATAGTCTATTGAAATATGAGATTCTTTCTTGATTAAAGCCTTATATTTCTCTATAGTGTTTATTTGTTGTTTACAATTCTTGAAATTGTTACAAAATCAGGAAACGGCCTTGAATGTGTTTACATTACTGTTTTAGATTTTAAAATTGTTTTCCTTGATCTCATCTTTGGAAATCTGAAGTAACAAACTGATTAAAATCCCTTTATAAACAAATAAAGTTTTATTATCTATGACTGTCCCAAATAGCAGACAACCCAACGTTGAACCGAGCCTTCAGGATCAAACCAGTATTGCCTTAAATTTATTCAATACCATTTTACAAACAACAACTAACCGGGTTAAGTTAGAATGTTCATGGGCTGCTATTGAGCAAGACATTAGCATCCAGGAACAACAGGAAGCAAGACAGAGGCAGTTGAGAAACTAAATCTGCTTTAATCTTTCTCTGATTCCTTTTTCCCAAATCATTTCTTTAAATCATTTACGGATGCCTTGACGGTATGTTTTATAGCCTTAAAACATAAATTCAGGAACAACATCTTTTTGGCGCCGTTGCTGGGGAACGAAGAAACGAATATTTTTCCTGGGAAGAACGACATTGACATTTTCTGTTTTTGATAGTGAACAAGAACAGAAAACCTTCTAAGGCTATTATTTTTCACTTGGCGACTCCACAATAACTAAATTGGCTAGTAGCCAAAAGAACACCAGAAAAAACCCGGATAGCAAGCAGACATCGCCAGTTTCTGATACGGAAAAAATTTTAAAATCGCGAAAATCACTTAAACAAGTCTTTTTCTCCACATATACTATAGATCAACCTAACTTTATGCAATCAAACTCATCGGAAACTCTTGAAAGATCACTTTCACTTCTCCCCTCATTTGATACTTTCTCATTTCCTGAAATTTCTTCTCCAAATTTCAGAGAATTTTCTCCTCACACTATCCAAACTTCAGTCCCAAATCTAACCATGGCTACACAAGGAGGTGCTGGAGCTGGAGGTATTGCCCCTGGAGGTGGTCAAGTACCGCTTCCTGAGATTTTCGCTAAAGTGGCTACTAGATATGCTCCCCTTGTTCTTCCTGTTCCTCTTCATGATCTCCCCGAGAATTATATGAAAAGTCTTCCAAAATTTACAGGGGAGGGTGATTTGACTGCCCAAGAACATATAAACTTCTTTGATCAATTTGCTGACATACTCGGAATAGAACATGAAGATGTTTATTCTAGACTCCTTGTTCAAACTTTGGAGGGATAGGTGAGGACCTGGTTCCGATCCTTAGCAGCTGGATCATTAAGATCCTATGAAGAACTTGAAAGTGCATTTATTAGACAATGGGGAGAGAGGAATGATCACCTCTACTACTTAACTGAATTCGAAGCCCTTAGAAAGAAAAACTCTGAGTCAGTTCTAGAATTCACACAGAGGTTCAATAAGTTGTATAATAAAATTCTAGTTGAGGTTAAAGCTTCACAACCTGTAGCAAATGTGACTTTTGCTGGCGCTTTTGACCCCGACTTTGCCTTATTATTGAGAGAAAGGAGATCAATAGATCTCACAAAAATACAGGATGATGCGCTCGAGATTGAATCTAATATGATGGCATCAGGGAAACTTAAAGCAAAGACTAAAACTGGAAACAAAGAAAATAAAAAATTTAAAGAGCAAGGTGGATCTTCAGGGTCAGGAAAATCCTCGAGAGATAGAATAGAAGAGATGGCTAGGGTCATTCGAGAACTTTCAAACAAGATCTCGAAAATGGAACTAGAGAAATCGAAAAGAGATAATTTCCCCAGAAAAGATTTTCGAAGAAATCCTGAACCTTAGGGGCCACAGAAAATAATTAAAAATGAAAATTAAAAAATTCCAACACCTTTTAAAAGTGAAAACTATATTGGAGAGGAAGATTTAGGAGATTTTGAAGAAATCGATGAAGATATTAGTAATCTTGGCAATGATAATAAATCCCCTTATTTATCAAGACAGGATTACGAAGCATCTTTAAGTAAAGAAAGTACATCGGAAGAACATGTTAGCAATAATATGACTGATGATTTCACATATCAAAATATTGCAGATGATATTATTGTTGAACTACAGGGAAAATATAATTTGAGACCAAGGAATAAAAATCTCCCAAATGTTCCAACAAAAAAGAGTTTTCCAAGAAGCGAAACTGATGAGGTAAATCCAAAAGTTGCAGATAAACAGTGTGCAAAAAGAAACACAACTTATACGCAACCTGTACAGTCAGAACCAGTAGGAACACTCCCTGTGAAGACACAAGCTCCTATAAAAGAAAACAAGGTCACATCTCAACGTAAAACTGAGAAGAAAGGTATGGAAGCCCCAAACATCGAAAATGACAAGGCTCTAGGAAACTTCAATTTGGAAAACGAAATAAATAAAATCAAAATTCCTATTCCCCTTGTTGAGTTAGCTAAAAATCCTGTATACAGAAAACAAATCGCCAAAATGATTAATTTTTCTGAAGATGAAAGCCAGGCCGATGCCATCAACTTAAAGGATGACAAACCTATCTTAGTCTTCAGTCCACACGTCGAAGGTGCAAGAGACACCGTGGCTCCTTTTTATATTACATTAAGCCTGTTTGACCACCTTCTCCATAACTGTATGTTGGATTTCGGAGCTTCCCACAATGTTATGCCAAAGGCAATTATGGAAAAACTTGGTCTTGAAATCACAAGACCCTATGGTGACTTATATTCTTTCGATTCGAGGAAAGTAAAATGCATAGGTATGATTAAAGACCTAGTGGTAGGTTTGGCTCAAATACCTTCTAAAAGTATTCTCATGGATTTAGTAGTCGCTGACATTCCCCCAAAGTATGGTATGCTATTATCTAGATCATGGGGTGCCAAGCTTGGAGGATCTCTCCAACTAGATATGACATATGCTACAATTCCAGTTTTTGGAGGCCAATTCACTCGTTTTTACAGAGAGACTAGGTTGGCATTTACTGTAGGTGACCCAAACAACCCCAACAATCATCCAATTTATATTTCCGACCAAGATTTAGGAAATTGTATATTATCTTTAGATGACGATTTTGAAGTAGATGTAGACGATAAATGTATAGAAGAAAAAATTGAAAAAAAAGAAATAGAGAAAAATATATATAGTACTGGTGTATGGAAAATGTATTTTGATGGTGCTTCCTCCTATCTTGGAGCCGGGGCAGGAGCACTTCTTATGGCTCCCGACGATCAATTTGTTATTCCTTTTTCATATAGGCTCCAGTTGAATGTAGATTGTACAAACAATGTATGCAAGTATGAAGCTTTAGTGCTAGGATTAAAGGTTGCTAGAAGGATGAAAATTAAGAAACTCGAAGTATTTGGTGACGCAGAGTTAATAATAAAACAGGTGAATCGGCAGTATCAGGCTAAGCATCCTAGATTACGGTCCTATAGGAATTCTGTCTGAGATTTAATCGAGAACTTTTTCGCATATGTGAATTTTCATTTCGTCCCAAGATCCGAGAATCAACAGGCTGATGCTTTAGCCAAAGCTGCATCAACTTTTACACCCCCGACTACTTTTAATTTAAAATATCATATACAAATGAGACATTGCCCTTCAATACCAAATAACATACAACATTGGCAGGTTTTTGAAGACAATGAGCAGCTTTGAAAGTTTCTAGAATCATTAGATGAATTTGCAGAAACGCATACCGATCAAGAAAATCAAAATGATCCTATTTGGATCATGCAAGAAGGGGAGGATTCTAAAGAATTTCACGATAAAATTGCAAACCACCGAATGCTTGTTCTCAAGAACAACCAAATCCCCAAGGGTCTAATCCCTTTGGAAAGACTTTTTAATAAAGATGATATCCCTTCTAAAACTACTCTACAACCCCAACCAGAGGAGGTTGAAGATTGTAATATAGGAATTGAAGAAAACCCCCGAATGGTTAAACTGTCCAAATATTTATCAACAGAAAACAAAAATAAATACACGGAGTTGTTAAGAAAATATAAAGAAGTTTTCGCTTGGTCGTACGAAGAACTGAAAACATATGACACTTCTGTGATTGAACATAAAATACCTCTCAAACCAGGTGTCGAACCTTTTAAACAAAAACTCCGACAATTTAACCCTATTTTATTACCTGTTATCGAACGAGAAGTCAAAAAACTTCTTGACGCTAAGATAATTGTACCCCTAAGATATTTTGATTGGGTAGCTAATCTGGTCCTAGTTAGAAAGAAAAATGGGGAAATCAGACTATGTGTTGATTTCAGGAATCTTAATAAATCTTCTCTCAAAGATAATTATCCTCTACCTAAAATGGACCATGTTCTTGAAAAAGTAGTAGGGGCTAATAGAATGTCAATGATTGACGGATTTTCAGGTTATAATCAAATTGCCGTCAGTGATCTTGATAAAGAAAAAACCGCATTTACCACTCCTTGGGGCACGTTTATGTATGATAAAATGTCGTTTGGACTAATGAATGCAGGAGCTACTTTTCAATGCGCAATGGATATTGCTTTCGTTGGCGAACGAGACAAGTTTGTAGTCATCTATTTGGATGATCTTACTGTTTTTTCTAAATCGGATGAAGACCATATAATTCATCTCAAACAAACATTTGAAAAATGCCACAGGTTTGGTCTATCCTTAAATCTTAAAAAGTCTCATTTCGCTATGCAAGAAGGCAAGCTGTTGGGTCACATCGTATCCCGAAATGGAATCAGGATTGACCCTAAAAGAGTAGAGGCTATAGACACAATAGCTATTCCTAGGAACGTGAAAAAAATTCAATCATTTTTAGGAAAAATATATTTCTTGAGAAGATTTATTCCTAACTTCGCTAAAATTGTTAAATTGATTACAGATATGCTCAGAAAAAACAGTGAAGTAAAATGGACAGCAGAAGCTAAGGCATCTTTTTCCCACATTAAGAAGGTTATAAGTGAGGCACCAATACTAGCGAGCCTAGATTATCTCAAAGATTTTCTTATTTTTTCATTTCCCTCAGAACATACGCTTGCTGTTGTACTCCTTCAGAAGAATGAAGAAGGTTTCGAGCAACCGATAGCCTTATTTAGCAAAAGTCTTCGAGATGCTGAACTCAAATATAATATAATGGAAAAGTAAGCGTATGTTATGGTAAAAGCATTGAAAGCTTTCAGGACTTATGTTTTACATTCTAAAGTGATTGCATATGTACCCACTAGTGCTGTAAAAGATATCTTGGTTCAAGCAGACAGTGATGGTAAAAGAGGAAGATGGCTTGCAAAAATTCAAGAGTTTGACTTGGAGGTTAAACAGACCAAATTGGTAAAAGGACAAGGTTTAGCTAAGCTTTTAACTGAATCCAATTTCAGGGCTCTTGGGATAAGCAGTTCTCAAGAGGAAGAAGGATGGGTAGACGTGAATGAACTTGAGGACCAAATAGTCGAAAACAGGATCGAGGAGAAATTTGCATCGTCAAATTGGTACAAGGACATAGTAATATACTTATTAACTTTGAAATGTCCTGCTGACTTGTCTCCATCCAAACCTAGAACGCTAAAGCTGCATGCAGTTAAATACTGTATTTCCAAAAAACGATTATACTGGAAAGACCCGCTTGGTTTTCTCTTACTCTGTCTGGTCGAATCAGAAACAGAAGAAGTTATAGGTCAATTTCATGAAGGAGTCTGTGGAGGACACCACGCTTGGAGGGCTACGACATATAAAATCCTGAGGGCTGGTTATTACTGGCCTAAACTTTTCCCATATGTCATTGCTAAGGTACGAGCTTGCAGCCCTTGCCAATTCTTTGCAGGAAAACATAAACTACCAGCGATGCCATTGGTCCCAGTCAAGACAGAAGCTCCTTTTCAGCAATGGGGACTAGACTTCATAGGGGAGATTAATCCTCATTCAAGTGCTCAACACGGATGGATCCTGACCGCTACAGACTATTTCACCAAATGGGTGGAAGCTATCCCAACAAGGAAGGCTACTGATTCAGT
The DNA here is from genome assembly GCA_009831015.1 of Picea engelmannii. Taxonomy (NCBI): domain Eukaryota; kingdom Viridiplantae; phylum Streptophyta; class Pinopsida; order Pinales; family Pinaceae; genus Picea; species Picea engelmannii. The sequence continues at coordinate 289,519 of ML792320.1, read as the reverse complement.
AGTTATAGACTTCTTAGAAGAAAATATCTTGTCTAGGTTCGGTTGTCCTAGGAAGATAGTCATAGACAATGCGCAAGCTTTTAAGTCTATGGCAATGGTTAGCTTTTGCCAGAAATATAATATTGTGCTGGGTCATTCCACAACATACTATCCTCAAGGAAATGGTATGGCAAAATCTTCTAACAAGAGCTTAATCAGTATAATCAAGAAAGTCTTAAACGAAAATAAAAAATCTTGGCATTTGCATTTAAAATATGCTCTGTGGGCAAATCGGATAGGCACAAAAAAGTCTATCGGTACTTCTCCCTTTCAACTGGTATATGGAACATATGTAGTGTTGCCCATAAATCTAGCACTTCCTGTGATGAAACTATGGGAAGACGAGAAGGAAGAACCAAACCCTCTCACAAGAAGGATAAATCAGCTGATTAAAGTTCAGCAGCACAGGGCTGTAGTGAATGAAAAGTTGCAAAAGTACCAGGATGACATGAAGATATTATTTGATCGTAAAGCCAAGGACAAGAATTTTCTCCCCGAGGATCTGGTTTTAAGGTAGGATGCTTGAAAAGAAGATTCGGGAAAAAATGGTAAATTTGATCATATTTGGTATGGACCATTTAAGGTAGCATCTTCCGAAGGAAAAAATTCATTTCTGCTTGAAAATTTGGATGGTAAGATTTTGAATGCCCCTGTTAATGGGCGTTTTTTAAAGCATTATATGGAATAATTAATTTATAAAAGATCTCATTGTATATACCGTTTTGTTTTTCATTTTTAGAAGTCCATTCTCATTTTGTAAATAAATAAAAATAAGATAAAAATTAGTTAAGTTTTTATACCAAAGTAAAAATAAAGAATAAAAAATAAAAATAAATAAATAAATAATAAATAAGAAGAAAAGAGTCCAAAGAGTTATTTTTGAAATCATAACTTTTGTTTTATGGCTTACAGATTGTTGAACATCTCCTTTTATACCCTCGATACTATCTTTCACGTTTTTGGGTTTTCTCATCAAAATAGGAGAGATTATGTATTAACCTTGAAAATCAACAAATGATTAAATTCAGTACGACCATTCTTCATAGTTCTTATTCTCTGACTAAAAATGGTTATGTTTGGGTTGATTCTGACTCTCTTAGGTTTCTTGACAGTTTGTCTGAGGATTTAAGCTTGCTCAAAAGAAAACCCCTGAAATTAAATCTTTCCCTTTTTCTCTACAAACTGAGGAGTTTTGAAAGTTGAGAAAAATTGGTCTAGAATAATCAAAACAAGTTGACAAACCTCTGTTATAAATTTTTACATAGATAACCACCCCTGATATTTTAAGTATCACTGATTGCCCTCACTTCGTATGCACAAGTTAACTATAAGACAGATGGTGAAAGGAAATTCATATTTGATTGCCCCCATCTAGTCCCACAGACGATGAAAGGAAATTCATTTAAATGATTGCCCTTGTCTAAATATAAAAGAAACAGATAACTTCACCGGGGTACTGAACAGGCCTGCTGGAAGTGAAACAATATCTGAGTATAAATATATAATTAGCACTCGAAGCGGTGAAAGGAAATTCAGTAAAAAGGGACAGATAATTTCACCGGGATACTGAACAGACCCGCTGGCAGTGAAGCAATATCTGAGGTGTCTGTAAGGTTGTCATACTTATCTATTACTCTATTCTAGCTATCAGTTTTTCAAAACCAGATATTCATCTTAAGTTGAAATAGAGCTCCCTAATTAAAAATTAAAAATTTTATTTCGATTGATGCAAGCTGAAATTTACAAATCTGTTGAGTTTCCTAAGATTGTTCTAATTATCTTAATACTAACTTAAATTTAGAACGAGAAGGAGAATATTATGAAGAAGACTACAACCGAGTTTAAAGCAAATAAGAAGTTTTGAAAAGGTTTTCAAAGGTTTTATAAAATCTCTCTTTTTCCTCTCCTTTAGCAGTTTAGCAATGATAAACCCTTGACACCATTTACCCAATGAAGGCACCGAGTCTACATGTTCTCCTCGTCCCACAGGGAGATGAGGTCCCCAGTTTGAGACTATGTTGAAACATATCTTAAAATCTTTTATCCTTAAGGCCTAGATTTTTTATTTTTTGTGTTTTTTGGGTTTCGGCTTTCCTAAAATAAGATTTTCGTCATTTCTAAATTTGCGATACCTTTTTATCGATTATTTTTGGATAACGAACGAAAAAAAGTTTACAAAAATATAAGTTTTCCAACGCTCTTTGAAAAATTATTTAAAAACGGATTGTAACTTTAAATTTGCGATTTTTAAATTTAAACATTAAAGAAATCGAGATTTGGGGTTTTCCGCAAACAGATGATTGATCCAAATTGAATCACGAAACCCCAATCCACGATTCCCCGAAACATTGGAACCTTAATTTAAAAAATGAATTAGTTTAGTCTCTTCTAAGAAGGGTTTAAGGTTAACATAATTATGTCGCGATTTCGGGATTCACGGTTCTATGAGAGCGCGTCTCTTGTCATCATGTTTCCCGAAATCTCGATTTCCGAAACCCCAATTCATAAATTACATTGGATTAAACTAATTATGTTTTGGCCCTAATGATGATTATTCAGTTAATTAAGATAAGTTAAGCCCTGTTTAAAACAAACAAGCCGTTGCGATTTCGAGGATCAGACTTCATTGGTAACATACTTCTCGACATCAGAATTTCCGAAATCCCGATAGCGTCTAATCTCAATTAATTAATGTGATAAAAAAAACGTTTAAATCTTAATTAAAACATCGCGATTTCGACGATCGGGCTTTTTCAACGACATACTTCTTGACATCAAGATTTTCGAAACCCCGAAAAGTGATGTTTTCAGATTTAATCTATAATTAATACTAATAAATCTTCTTTCTAAAACAGGTTTAAAGGTAATCTTTTTTTTAAGTGATTCATTAATGCTTTGATTTCTGATTAAGTAAGTTTCTCATTTTATTTGAAAAATCGAGAACTCCTAAGTACGGACATTAAATGCATATCTCTGAAAATATCTTCTGCATTAAGAGCTTTAATTTCGTGACAGTTGTGCAAATCTCGTAATTTTTAAAATATATTCAAAGTAGACGTTCGGATGTCTGTAATTTCATTGTAAGCTGAGCTTATTCATGTTGGTTGTGGAGCCTGATTATCTTCCTGATGCAGAGGTTCTTTGCTTTCAGCCGTGTCTATACCCCATGAAGTATTTACACCCCAGAAGTATGTACACTCTTCCACGCGGGGGAGATCCCCCTGGCTGGGGGGTCTGGGGGCAAGCGGGCCCCCAGCGGGGGTTCGGGGGCGAAGCCCCCGAAGCAAAAATTGCCTTGTAAAAGTATATGTAATTTCATTGTAAATCTGGACCGTTCATTATAAGGTCGCAGATCTAACGGTAGAGATTATGTTAGGGTTTTTTGCCCTAGAAGGCAACCCTCTTTTATGAGGGAAATGTATTGCAGCTATTGATTGATGATGAATATTGTATTCTGAGCGAGGAGACTGTGAGAGAAAGAAGAGGAAGTTACAGCGGGTTTTGCTGTAGGTTGCATCCCTTCATTTGCTGGATAATAATAAAGGAAGGACCTGGCAATTTCTCTGGTGGACGTAGCCCACACT
>ML792320.1:254619-279631 GCA_009831015.1 Picea engelmannii | reverse complement strand
TGGAGCGGTAGCTCAATAGGAGGATGCCCCCTCGAAGAGGCAAGTGAACAGGAGAGGATCCCTTCCATAATAGGATCCATTGTATGGTGTTGCCCTACCCTAAGGGTTTGATAGTAATAAAGAAGATTTTGCATATTGTTCTTCTATATCTGTTGTGATGCTTTTGTATTCAGTATTGGGTTCTTAACAAATGGTATCAGAGCACTTTCCAGGGCCGGAGTTGTGGGCAACTATTTTTATTTTTGCAGATTTTGTTTTTCGGAGAAGAAAAAAGAAGGCCGCGACATTCTAGACATTTTCAGTATATTTCTATGCAAAATTTGCAGAAAAGGGTTGTAGATCTGAGTTCCTCTCAGAAAAACACCCAAGTTAAAAAAAAAAATCGTCCGAAACAGAGTTCAGAAGGTCAAGATATTGAGGTTTTAAAATCTGCAATTTTTCAGGGTTTTTTCTGCGGACGGCGGCGTGATTTGTTTTTATTTCTGTAGCATTTGGAGGCCGAATTTGCCCAAATAAATTATAGATCTGAGTTCTTCTCACAATTTCACCCAATTTCAAAAAACAAATCAGCCGAAACGAAGTCCGGGAAGTGAAGTTATGAGCATTTTAAGTTCAACAGTCTTTTAGGGTTTTTTTCCGAAAAAGCCGCGATTTTCTGCCGAAACTTATTGGGTCTATTTTTTGAGTTTTTTCGTGACAGCTGCAAGACCGAAGAGTTCATAGGGTGCTCAGATGGCTATTTCGTCTCAAACCTTGAAAGAAATTCTTGAATCATTCAAAGCCCAATTGGATGATAGATTGGATGCATTTGCACATTGCCTCACAAACAGCCTTACACATGGCCTCACAGACAGCCTCACACATGGCCTCAATGATAGTTTTCGTAGTATTCAAGATTCATTGAATAACATGCAGGAAATATTTCTTATGGAGGGCCTCAAGGATGCATATAATAAAGAAATATATGCTTGGTACGATTTTGAGGCCTATTGTGATGATTGGTATATGAATAGTTGTCATTTCTGGGATGACAACCACTTCCATATTTTATTTGATGACTCTACTCCACCTTCTGTAGAGAAAATCAATGTCCCACATCAGGAGCTAGTTACCAGCATTCAGTCTGCATATTCTACAGTGGTATTATTCCTTCCAGATTCTGCTACGACCCTTTTCCACTATGTGGATGGATCTTCTTATTTGGATCCACATGATAGGTGTCAGTCTTTGGAGCATCATTTGGAATTGGTTATTGGGTTCCAAAATCTTCTACGGGGAGTTCACATGAGCACTTGGACATGAGACCCGGGCTTACAATGGTGGTTGGACTACTTCAGCATGGTGGTTTTCTTTTCTACATGGGACCTTGGTTTTTCAGTCTTCTTCAGCATTATGGTCCACAATTATCCATGGGACCCTGGTATATGGTTGTACATCAAGCGTTGAGGACAACGCTTTCATAAGGGGGATGGAATGTAAGGTAGTTAGAGAGGTAGTGGGGGGGCCTAGAGGGCCCATAGTGATAATAGTGGATGTCAGTCAATGTAAGGTGGACTAGGTCCACTATATTATTAAATAAGGCCCACTATGGTAGTTAAATATAATAAATGTAAGAGGACTTCTTAGAAGGTTCTACTTCTAGAAGATTCCTCCTCTAGAATGTTCTTAGGTGATGGTAGAACTATATAAAGGGGTTCAAGCAATGTAATGAGATATGAAGAGAAGTATTGTATTTGGAGCGGTAGCTCAATAGGAGAATGCCCCCTCGAAGAGGCAAGTGAACAAGAGAGAATCCCTTCCATAATAGGATCCATTGTATGGTGTTGCCTTACCTCAAGGCTTTGGTAATAATAAAGTGTGGTTTCTTCTATCTTGTTTTCTGGATCTATTGTGTATTCAGTATTTTTGGTGATTATATTTGTAGATCTATATTGGGTACTTAACAGTTCGCATCTTTTCAAAGCCATAGGCAAAGCTGCCTACCTAAGATTTTACAGGGTGAAATTTCGACCCCGTCGCCAGAACAGGAAGAACCCCCTCCAGGGTTTGAAACTAATACTCAGGGTAAAGAAAATGACAAAGGTAAGTTGAAGAATACTGATATACCTTCCAAAGACACAGAGGGTTCTCAAACAAAAGAATCGGGAATGGATAAGGGAAAAGAGCCAGAAACAATTCCAGAAATCATGAAGAATGTTCCAGAAAAAATAGGAGGAACAACTTCAATAGAACTTGGTAGTCCTATCACCTCTTTAACTCCATTACAATCGAGTTTCGGAACTCCCCATGAATGAGTTTTATATGTCAGTGATCTAGAGCCAGTTTCAGGAGATGAAATCCCCCCATCAGATTACTTTTTCAGTAAAAAGTGAAGAGCGGTCTTGAAACAGGAAATTCATCCACGAGGAGAAGGAATGATTAAAAAACATAGAGTTATTATAGATGAAAAGAAACTCAAGGATGGAAAGTTTGCTACAGAATTCGCAGGTACAATGGGTTCTATAGCATCAACAAACGTGTATTCTGTAGGCAATTTAACAACTCTGCTTGAACAGAAGGACCAAACAATAATCCAGTTGCAAGACAAACTAAAGGAAAATGAAAGAAATATTAGTTGGGGAATACAGAAGGGTCTAGAACAAGCTAGACTAAAGGATATGCAAGAAATCCAGAAATTGAATAAAAACTTGGATGAGGCAAAACACTTAATATAGGTCACACAGGAATAGGTTCGAAAGCTGGGAGAAGAAAACAAACATTTGCAAGATAAGATTATTTCTATTACTAACCAGGTAGTAGAACTAGAAAATTTCAAGACACAGGCATTAGAGATATATTTGAGAATAGAGGAAGAACAACAGAAAGTATTCTTGAATATGGAAGTAATCCATAATTATTTTCAGGAATCAAATAAGTCTTTGGAAAATGTGTTCCAGAAAGAAAGGGAGGCGAAAGCAGCTAAAACAACTTTTTAGAAGGCAGTGGCTTTCTCATCAAAGGAAGAAATTGGAAAGATTCGGAAATTATCTATTTCTGAACAGGTTAAAGGGGACATAATGATAAAAGTGTGGAAAGCAAAACTGGCCGAATATAAACGAATCACAAGAGAAGTTAATGAGGATTGCCAGGGAATCTTCAATCTCTTTGAAAGAGATTCATTAAATATCAGAACAGATGACTGTTCTGGATTATTGGGCGAAATTAATATTGCCAAGCACCAGTTGAGGTTTAGAGAAGACCTGGAGGAAAAGAAAGCAAAGATTTCAAACATTAAATTGATCAACATTACAGAGATCAACAAGTCAATGGTGACTTCAAATCTAAAGTTGAAAACTGTTAAATTCACAGAAAGGATGATAGAAAGTCGGTTGCCCGAATTGCAGAAGAGATTTTTCTCATTTGAAGCAAATGAGATACCCGATGCTCCCAGGATCTTTGTGAAGTTTTTAGGGAAATGCATTCAGTGTATTGATGCAGAAAACGAATGTTCGTCAACGCAAGCTTAAAACGCTTTTAAATGTTTTATTTATTAGAAATTGAAAGAAATTGTAAATGGTTGACATTATTTTTATGTAACCGAAATATTAGGAAGTTTGTTAGTCACCAACAAGAAACTTTGATGGAAATGTATAAATATAGTTTCTAAAGGCTGAGAAAGGGCTTCAGAAATTTTGGAGAGAGCCATTTTTGTAATATCAATTTTCAAAATACATCAGAATATAGATCACAAACGAGATTTTGGATCCTGCAACTTTGTAGCTATGTGTCTTCTCCCTGTTTATTGTACTTTGTTGAATTTTTCCCTTAATATTTTCTCTAACAAGTAATCAATTTGAAGTTATAAACATCGTTGATTTATATTTCAGATTGGTTTGGATGTCAAATGATTTACAGTTTTTCCTCTGAAATCACTTTTAGTAATTTTAAGACCTATAAAACTTTTGTTCCTTAATACTTATCTCTTGTTAGAAACCTCGTTTTTTCTTTCATCATAGTCTATTGAAATATGAGATTCTTTCTTGATTAAAGCCTTATATTTCTCTGTAGTGTTTATTTGTTGTTTACAATTCTTGAAATTGTTACAAAACCAGGAAACGACCTTGAATGTGTTTACATTACTGTTTTAGATTTTAAAATTGTTTTATTTGATCTCATCTCTGGAAATCTAAAGTAACAAACTTATTAAAATCCATTTATAAACAAATAAAGTTTCATCATCCATGACTGTCCCAAATAGCAGACAACCCAACGTTGAACCGGGCTTTCAGGATCAAACCAATATTGCCTTAAATTTATTCAATACCATTTTACAAACAACAAGTAACTGGGTTGCGTTAGAACGTTCATGGGCTGCTATTGAGCAAGACATTAGCATCCAGGAACAACAGGAAGCAAGACAAAGGCAGTTGAGAAACTAAATCTGCTTTAATCTTTCTCTGATTCCTTTTTCCCAAATCATTTACGGATGCCTTGACTGTATGTTTTATAGCCTTAAAACATAAACTTAGGAACAACATAAGGAAACACGAGTATTTACATTAAAAAAAAGCCTGACTTTTTGTTGTGAACATCTTTCCCTACCCAAAACAAACACACAAGTTTTTTATTGTTTTAAAGGAACATGAAGATTTAAAGAAATAATTTTTCCTGAATTAACATGAATCTAAAGTTATATTAGATGATACACACAAAGTTCTTGGAAATGTTAATAAATTTAGGTTTTAATAGGATAACTCTTTCATAGGTACCCAAGTAAAATATGATACCAAGAGTTAAAGCATAACTCTTCAAGCAATCCACTATGTTTTAGACTTTAAAATGACGCATTCTACTATATATTAAACTATAAAAAGATTACATGTATAACTATTTCAGAGGTTGTTGTAGCACATTGTTTAAAGAATTGAAAAACAAGACCTTTATACGAGGATTTTGTGGAAAATCCCCTCCAATATGGTTGATTGGAACCACAGTTCCAAAATTTGTTGGATAAATTTTTATTTTGGAAACACTAGTTCAGTGAGAGTTAACTGATTAGTTCTATTATAGACTTCCCATTTAGATAATTATTATTATGATATTATGCATGCATGCATTCCTAATTATGGAATGTTCTTTTCTATATATGAGTGTATTCCACTAATTCATTGTATCAACCATTCATTCATTGGTTAGCTCATTGAAGTAGTGTGAATATATTTTCTCATTTTTCCATATTGAATCTCTTGTCATTTTTTAATAAGATTTATTTGTATTTGCTTTAGCTAGATCTCTTGTGCAGGTTTCGATGAAACATTGACATGGTATCAGAGCTACGCTACTTGGAGCAAGTTAGACAAGCCATAGAATAAGGAAAAACAGAGTTTCAATGAGCACAATTCGTGTAACAAACATTGTCGCAGTCTTTCTTTGTTGAAAAGTGCAACAAATTGAAATTGTCGCAATTTCTCCCTGTCGAAAGGTGCGACAGTTGCACCTTGGTCTTGCAAAATTTTCCAATTTTGGACTTGTCGCACCCTAGTACACTACAGAGTGCAACAAGGACCTATCGCACCCTAGTACATTGCAAAGTGCGGCAACAAGGAGCCTGTCTCTGTGTATGAATGACATGTGTGACAACCCCTCAAAAGTGCCTTTTTGCAATGATTTTTCAACTTTTTCACTTGCAGAGTGAGGGTAAATTCTTACGGTTTCTCAGTGACAGTTGGAGAGATGGATATGCCACCAATTCTATAGTCAAACTTGGTGGTAATACTCACACCGTACAATTACTTTGATTGGAAGCCCAAGACATAATTGCAACTCAGAAGGAAAGGACTATACAATTTGACGACGGGGACATAAACATAACCTACATCAACAATTGAGAAGACCAGATGGGAGAACTAAAAGGATGAGACCACATAACTTCTTCTTGAATTGATTTCAACTAATATATGGTTTCATGCTGTAGCATGCAAGACTCCAAACGTAATCTGGACCACCTTGGAAAGTCTGTTTGGAAAGCATGATGAGATGAGAGGTCATATGCTTGAGGTAGAGTTGAATACCTTGGATCCTAAATTTTTTGATAATATACAAGATTTCTTTACCAAGTTTTAATCTTTGATATTATTCTTGGCATCTTGTGGTATTGATAAGTCTACACAAGTAGACCAACTTATTGTAACCATCTTTTCTAAGCTAGGACCATAATATGCAGTCTATGCCTCCACTTTCCATTTTGACGAATATCTCTTAGGAACAAAGTGGAAGATGCCTACCATGGAGCAATTCATTGATTCTCTCACACATGAGCAGAAAAAACTCATTTAGATGGGCCTAATAAAGGATACCAAAGCACATGCACTCACCATGCATGGTGGAAAATGATCATCCAAACAGAAAGGAAAGGGGAAATCACAACATCCAGAGCCAAAGAAGGAGGGATATTCTAAACCCTTCAAGAATTCTTCAGGTTCAGGTTCCAAAGAAAAGAAGAAGAAGAAGGGAAAGAAGTGCACTCACTGCAATAAACCGAATCATGATGAATCCACATGCATGAAGAAACAACTCGATCTTATGGCTCAGATACTTTAGCAGAACAACCTTGGAAACTTCATTCCAGAAGGAGCCAAGAAGAAGAAGGAAGAATATCATGCGTCTAAAAAAAGTAATCATCATGCTCTTGTTGCAATTGATTTCTTATCTGATTCATGGATTATACATTCTCTCGCATCACATCATATGGCAGTGAAAGAGGAGGTTTTTTCTTCTCTTAGTTCATGCTCTAGACCCCCTATTCTCATGGAGGATGATACTCCAGTAGCAGTAACAGGAGAGGGGAGAGTGGAATTCCCTAATGGAAGTTTTGAAATGTTTTACATATTCCAAATTTTTCTACAATCTACTCTCAATTTATCAGATCACTTAGACATGTAAAAAGGTTGAATTTACATCAGATTCAATTTATGTACTTGACATGCATGACAATTCCATTATTGCAATTGGTGAGGTAGATCACAAATCAAGGTTGTATAAATTCACTAAGTTTGTTGAACATAACTCGTTCTTACTACTAATGCATGTTGATGATAGTAGTAGAGTATGGCATGATATATTTGGTCATTTAAACTCCAGGTACATGCAGCGACTTGCCAAGAAAGGAATGGTCAAAGGATTGCCAGCTATTTACTTCTTTGAAGGGGTTTGTGAAGGCTACATTCTTGGCCAGAATCTTGAAGAGAATTTTGAAAAGGAGAAGGCAAGGAGAGCCTGCTCTTCCTTGGAGTTTGTTCATAGTGATCTCATGGGTCCATTTCCACATTCGTTCATCAACAAAGCAAGGTATGTCCTCACATTCATTGATGATTACTCAGGCTATACTTGGGTTTATTTTCTCAGGCAAAAGTATGAAGTTTTTTAGAATCTCAAACACTTCAAAGCTCTAGCAGAGACACAGACTGGGAAGAAGATCAAGATCCTCCGTACATACAATGGGCGTGAGTATATGAACACATATGTTCATAATATTTGTAGTGACACAGGTATCTAGTTGCAACATACAATTCCATACACTCCACAACATAATGGAGTTGTTGAAAGGAAGAATAGATCTCTCAAAGAGATGACCAATTGCATGTTGCATGTGAGGTCTCTTCCTTCAAAGTTTTGGGTTGAGGCACTTAACTGTTTTTCTTATATACATAACATATCTCCTCATCAATCTATTGAGGACATGACACCTTTTGAGGCTTGGATAGGTGACAAACTAGATGTCACACACTTTCGCATCTTTGGATCTCGTGCATGGGCTCATATTCCTTCTAAAAAGAGGAAATCATTAGATCCACAGAGCACACTTTTCATCTTTGTGGGATATCTAGATGATTTGAAGGGCTACATGTTGATTGAACCCTCTACATACCGACTCATCATTGAGCGCAGTGTTCAGTATGAGGAAAGTCCTTTGCATGGACCTCCAATGCAACATGTAGAGTCTCTTGTGCTTCCATCAGTTTCAGACATCAAAGATGATGATTCCATACACTCAGATGCTACATATTCAGACTTAGATTCAAAGGATTATGTACATGGAGTTGAGAAGGTAGTACAACTAGATGAGGAGCCAACGTTAGAGCTTTTGTAGATGCCCAAGTGGGCATAATCCACACATCAAACAATAGGTATCCTTGCAAGGAATCCATTGGATTCGAGGAGGACTCTGTCTCAATATGAGGAGCCTTCTCATGTACGTTCAGCTTTTGAGCTTGTGATGCCCATGTATTTCTATATGGTTCAATTTTCCGATCCACAGACCTACAATGAGGATGTGGGCAATCCCTTATGGGAAGTGTCTATGCAGGAGTATGACTCACTCTTAGAGAATCAAACTTGGGATCTGGTTCAACTTCTACCAGGGAGGAAACTTGTCAGATGCAAATGGGTCTATAGGACCAAGAGAGCAACATATGGTCAGGTGAGCAGGTACAAAGAAAGACTTATTGCAAAAGGATTTTAGCAGATTTATGGTATATATTATGATGAGACCTTTCCTCCTGTAGCAAAGATGGACTCCATTAACTTGGTTCTAGCCATTGCAACAGTTAAAGGATGGGGTGTTCACTAGATGGATGTGAAGAATGTTTTTCTTCACAGTGATCTTTTAGAGGAGATCTACATGTAGAAACCACATGGCTTCATTCATAACTCGTCTTTAGTATGCATACTGAATAAATCACTCTATGGCCTCCAACAGGCACCTAAAGCATGGTATGAAAAGATGGATTCTTATCTGCTTTCACATGATTTTGTTAGATGTAAATCTGATTGCAATGTTTACATGTTGAGGACTATTGACTCTTTGATGATTTTAATACTCTATGTTGATGACTTTTGATCACTGGTAGCTATGCTTTAACCATTTTTGTGGTCAAATATAATTTGCATGACAGGTTCTCTATGACGGACATGGGTCCACTTCATTTCTTTCTTGGTCTTGAGATTAGTCAGGATGCTTCAGGCATCAAACTTTCTCAGCCTAAGTATGTCAGGGAGCTTCTAGACATATTCCACATGAGATACTTTAAGTCTGCACCTACACCCTTCTTATCCGGTATCAGACTTGAGGATGGTCGGGATACACCATTAGTGTACAACACTTTGTATCGACAGTTGGTGGGGATTCTTTTGTATCTCACCCACACCTGTCCGGATATCTCATATGCAGTAGGAGGAGTTTCCAGATACATGCAGGAGCCCCATGATCTGCACTGGAAGGATGGAAAACACATCCTCATATATATTCAAGGTACCATGCGTTATGGGATTCACTATGCAACTGGTTATGCATTGGATCTCATATGCCTTACAGATTCAGATTGTGCTGGCGATGGCAAAGATATCAAGCCCACTTCTAGGTATACTCTCAGTTAAGGGTCAGACCCTATTTGTCGGTCAAGTAAGAAGCAATCAACAATTGCTTTATCTTCCGTAGAGGCAGAGTATAGAGGAGTAGTCCCTTGTGCCATTCAGACACTTTGGCTTCAACACTTCCTTATCAAGCTTGGTATTTTGTTCCATTGCCTGATTGTCATATGGTGTGACAATCAGAGTACACTGGGATTTTCTAGAGATCCAATATAGCGACAATGAACCAAACACATTGAGGTCCACATGCATTTCATCACAAATCTAATACATGAGAGGACAATTGATTTGCAGTTCTATCCTTCCTATGAACAAACTGTCGATATCTTGATGAAGACCTTCAATGGACATAAGTTTCAGATTTTGCGAGATCGTCTTGGAGTGAAGAACACAGTTGCCTAGCAACTGCCTTTTCTTCTTTTGATGCATTGTCTTTTGAGGGGGGGTTTTGTTCCCACCTGGTTTTCCCTCTTTCCTCATTTTTATTCAGTGTTCATTAGTTACATTGTATATGAGTACCTAATTTGGCTTAGTAGTCAGGACTCGTTTTTATTCCATATTGATGTTCAGGGGTGTGTTGGAGAAATTTCTATTTTCGACACACTAGTTCAGTGGGAGTTAACTGACTAGTTCTATTTTAGACTTTTTATTTAGATAATCACTATTATGCTATTATGCATGCATGCATTCCTAATTATGGAATGTTCTTTCCTATATATTAGTGTATTCCACTCATTCATTGTATCAATCATTCATTCATTGGTCAGTTCATTGGAGTAGTGTGAATATATTTTTTCATTCTTGCATATTGAATCTCTCGTCCTTTCTTGATAAGATTTGTTTGTATTTGCTTTTGCTAGATCACCTGTGCAGGTTTTAATGAAACATTGGAAATTTCACATCCAATCACATAAAAATATGATAAACTAGATACATTTTTTGAAAGAAGATACATTTTACATCTCAAAGTAGGATTGTACAAAAAAAAATCTATGAAGCCCTTCATGGTAAAGACTTTGTAAATTTATAAAATAAGACATCATGCAAGTCTCTAATGGCTTATAGATTACACAATGATTATTGTAACATCATATGATAATATTTAATGGTAAAAAAACCTTATAATCTTCATGTTTCAATATCATTAACAACATTCATGGTAACAATGTAGTGTATTTCAATTGATTTTTACGCATGACTCCCTGATGCACTCTTTCTATTATTACTTCACACTTGCCCAATAGGGAGTAAGGAAGTACTTTCAACTTCCATCTTTTTTTATGAAGAGAAAGGACCATATAAACAAATTAACAAAGTAAGATCTCACTCTGATTCAATTGATGAATTAGGGAGGGAAAATGACATTAGGGGTTATACACAAAGAAGAGTTTAGTATTTAACACATCATAGATAAGAAATTGAGAATTTATGATTGATAAAACTAAGTTAAATGCTTAGATTTGAATATTCAATAAAAATCATTGTATGCAAATTGATAATCTAATATCGCTAAAAAATCATAATATGCAATATTTGCAATTATCGAAATCAAAGAACATGAATGCTTGGAATTTCACTAAATCAATACATTGATATTCATGAACAATTTTTACCAAATTAAACATATTTTCTACTCAAATTAAACAATCAAAAGATGAAAATCCATGTAATGTATTTTCATTTCAAAACAAATCTCAACATCAAACTAGCTCTCGTCGTAGTAATAGCAAGAGATTATATAAGGTCCAACTATGGAGATGTGGGGAATTCATGGTTTTCAAGGTTTAGGGAACCCCTAAGGATGAAGATGTACTGGTCAAAGAGTATTAAATCCTCAATTGAAGGTGACTATGTCTTTTATTAGTAGCCTATGTTAGTGCATTTAATAAATATAACTAATAAGGTGATTTTCAAAATTTTATTTTAATTTGTTTTTAAATTATTTTTCAATTTAACAATTCAAACCAAATAGCATGGATTCATGTATCATCGCTATAATCATATGTGAAATATAAATAAAAAATTAAATTTTAAATATATAAAATGAAGTTTTAATTTTTAAACTTTATAAAACATTGGAAAAAAATTCATGAAGGAAGACAAGTAATTCATTTGTATAATTTATTATATCCTCCAGCCATTTGTTGCTCCCATAACATAGTGTAGTGAATGCATAGGACCATAACACAACAAGCTTTTCAAAATTGCATATTAAAGTTGAATATAGCAAAAGGTATTTATCTCCATTGCAATTGGTTGTTGTTTAGGTGATGTCTACCTCATTCATTACGATGCGATGTATTCATTGCTCCACATTCATTTCTTTGTAGTGTAGTGAATACACCATGCTCATTGCTTTGGTGTGTTGTAGAAAACCCATCAAAAAATACAAATGCATATTTCATATTGGAAGCTTGATATCCTACAATGACATAATGACATATTGTAGTTCACACATCACAAATATATATCACACAATGACATTTGCTAGAGTTCCTCTATAACAATGACTACAAGCTTGAAACTATTCACAAATTAAGAAATACACTTCTTAATATGCAAGAAATGTCTAATCGGCGAGCTATACATGTCGTGTTGCCTTTTACTTTGTATTTAAGTTAAGGGAGAACAATATTTGTTAACACTACACCATTTGAAAAATGAACATTTGTATTAAAATTCCCAAACTCTTGAAACCATAGCCTCATGATTATGAAGACATCATGTGCACATCTATTGTTAGTAAGTATATTGATAGACCGCATGAACTTGAGAGTATCTATTTAGAAGAATATGCTACATCGTACTCAAGTGCAAATACAAATTGTCAAAAAATAAAGCGTGCATGTATCATATGCTTTTATTGGTACAACTAGAAAATAAATCCCATAGAAATTTTTTAGAGAAAAAATGATGCTTTATTTGCCATATAGGCACATTGAAAATGTGTTAAAAAGACGATATGAAATATGTTGTGAAGCATATATGTCAGAAAAACCAACAATAGATATTGTTGAAAAAAAGTTTGTTGCTAAAGAAAGAACGACGTGGGATGACATTGACATAACTTCATAGACCATTGCAACTTGATCCAACCAAATGTTTGCATTTGAGTCCTTTTTTGAACAATAGATACATATTTTTGGAACAAAAATTATGATATACAAAATGATCTAATATACAAATTGAACCGCAAAACATGCATCATTTCTCCAATAGCACTATTAATAGGATTCATCAACCATTTATTTTGAGCACCGCCTCCATCTCTATTTTCAATCAATGATTCATTACATAGTTTATATTTCCAACAGATTACCGTGAAATTAGAAAAATAAATAATAGAGATTCAATAAAGAAAGAAATCATAATGAGGAAGAAAAAAACTTAGGCATGCCACTTGATTTGTTCCTAACTGGAGGAACATGTAGGAGTACGGGAAAAACATTTATAGCTAAATAATTGTACAATGCCTTGTTGCACTTTTACAATAAGAAACTTGCTAGTGATTCTCTCTCAAAACAGGGCATCACAATTGCATTTACTAGAAAATCTACATATAACACAAATGGCATCACAACTCGCTCAACATTATGTTTTCCTCCAGACTTGCCAAACATTCTTCCACTGAACTCAAAGACATGAGGCTTTTTGACTAAAGGATACATTCAACTTCATCTTTTCCTTATATACAAGGTGTCTCTAATTAGAGCTAGAATTCAATACATCATTGACACAAGACATCGTAAAATTTTGCACACTCCAATGACACCCTTTGGAAATCTGGATACCAATTTTTGTGGTGACCTTTGTCGAGCATAAATTGTACTTGAATCTTGGATATTTGATGTGAGATCATCCTCAGGGTTTTGGAAATCATGCATTACCCAATAGCATTTTTAGTCAAGTTCAATTTTGTTTCAAATTTTTCATATTTCCAAAATGCAACATAGTGTTCCAATATTTTCCTTGGATGCGTTTCATAAGTCATTTCTCTACCAACATACCAAATTTCAAAAGAATGAAGTGATTTTAAACCCTGTGCCCAAACCCATAGCCAATAAACAAAGAAATTCTTCTGTAGACAATGACTTAGTATTGCATACTCATATTTTGGAATCAAGGTATGGAATTTGGACAGGATGTCAAGGACACATTTATCTACATGATCACAAATTCCCATCAAATTTTGATGCACCATAGATGTCAAAAACTAACGTGCAATGATTTCTAATTTTTTTTGCATTGACAAAGGACCAATGTTTTAATTAGCATGGTCTCATAAGTTGTAGTTAATGTATGAAATTTTAATATGTTGTATAGTACATATTCCTCTATATTATCACCAAATTTCATAAAAACTAATGGATTTTAAGTTCCATTCCCTAGTGGTGCCCAATTTAGAGAATGTGCACAAAATTTTCCAGAAACATGGGTTCAATTATTTTCCTTGCGTGCAACCAATATTTGGAATCAGAGTCTAAAATTTTTATACAATGTAGGGGACATATTCCTCTACCTTCCCTAAAATTTTCATAACAATTATGGAGTTTAAGTGGGTCAATAAATTAAAATATAGAGCATGACAAGGTCTATCCAAAATTTATGCCCGTGAATTATTTTCTAATTCAACTTTGAAATTTCAAACTTCAAATTATGGATTTCATCTAGAAGGTCAAGAGATAATAATTAGATTATTTTATTTGAATTATGTAATTGTTTGATCTTCCCAATTAAACGAAACGTCTTGGGAGATAAACGATCATTGACTCTAGTTTAAATATTTGAATCCTTGATATAATTGGGGCCTTTGGTCTCTCATAGATTAGCCCATAGAGTGACTCTATGTAGAATCCAATTACCTTGAATGTATGCAACTAATAATTGATGTATTTTCATTGAATGAATAAAGACCGAGTCCTATGTTGTTGATTCTTGTGTGTAAACTCTCTTAATTCGTGTAGTTTTCTGATGCGAGTTTCTATTGTGTGATTTTGATCACAACCCATCACTACATCAAGGGGTATCAAAGAGAGTTACAAATCTGGGAGAAGAATAGATCATCATATGAGATTTTTGGAAGTGATATTTTGATTTCTAAAAAATAATTATGCTTGTGTTGAATGCGTTTTGATGGTGGAAGTTGTGCTAGCAATTAGAAATTTCTTGAGGAGTGTTCCTTGGAAATAGTACCAAGATTTAATTGGTATGTGAATGATTATTGGAGTGAGAATTATCTGAAGAATTAAAATAAGTATGCCACCTAGAAGAAGAAATCAAATGAACTAGAGAAATATAGAATATTAAGAGATGGAAGATACAAGATATGTAAAATAGCCAATGGAAGAAATAAGAAGAAGAATGAATGAGTTAAAAAGGCACACATAATGTTGGAGAATAATCAAAATTAGAACCTGAATAAGAATGAAGACAAGATGTCCATAAAATAAATCTTTCTATGCAATTGTTTCGAATTCTAAAAGAAAAGGGTAATGCTAAAGTAGAAATTTAAATTATGAGAGTGTCCTAAAAGCCGATAGTTTAATTAATTAGATATGAGAATTAGAAAGATATTTTGGTTGAGAGAGAATTGAAGACCCCCATAGGGTGAAGTTTTATACCACCAAGTTGAAGGGGCATGTAAATTGATGGAGAGATTGTGTTTTGATATGTAAACTAACATGGATATTCCACTGGAACATGTCATCACAAAAGGTCTTGTACCATTTTGAAATAATTTATTATGCAATTTGTTTCCTTAGATCTCATATTTTTTATTTTATTTTTAAGTAAAAAGAGAGGGCAGAGCTTGTTATATTATATCATATACAAAAATAAACATATGTCCTTAGGCTACCAATTGTTCTGCCAAATTAGCGGAAACCAGAACAATTGGCAGCCTTGGATGACCATGTCCAAAAGAGGCAGACCGCCATTTGTCTTGCCCGGAGGAAACCAGGATAGGTGGCAGCCTATAGTCTGTGCATTATCCATGAAAACTGAAATCCAAACTAAACTAAATAGTAAAGAGCATGAGCTGACTGAACCCCTAACCAGAGCCTGAACATCTAACCAAAACCAGAAGGCAATCCTAGCCAAGCTATTACCCTTTAGAGTCTTCATTGTCGAGGTCTTCATCGTGCAGTCCATTCCGAGCTGGCAAAGCATAGGGTCTTGCACACGTAGGACATCTTTACTTTGTTGGCACGCTGGAGAAAGCCTTGTATAACATGTATATGCGTTGGCTCATGAGTGTGACACGATAGACCTGGTTTGCGATCTGGCTTCTCAATTCAAACACCAAATCTAGTTGTTCTGAGTGGAAGAAGGGCGGAGGGACATGCCACTGATCTGATGTTGTCATGATAGGAGGTGGCGCAGGGACCTTTCCACCCTCCTTCGACGTGCCACCCTCCACTGCCTCGCCTGTTTCCGCCTGCGTTCCCTCCTATGCTGTGTCCTGGTGGTCCACTCCTGCGCTCCGTTGTTGTGCTCCTACCTTCTTCCCGGGGTCGTCTTCTTGCTCTGTGGCTTTGAAAGGAGCGTAGCCCGCTGAGAGTGTGTCATATTGAGAGGCCATATGGAGGCACTCCTCCGGGAGCTCCTCCTCGAAAAAGCATATATGGAATTCCTCCATTCTTGACTCCATGGTGTTGGTACCTTGGTGAGCCGTTGTAATTGACTGAGTGTCTTCCTCAGGGAAACTGGTTGGAGGCTGCCAATTCTCTGGCACCGTGAAGAGCATAGACTCCGGAGGGAGCTGTATGGGCTCCTCTGGGATGGCCTCCTCCACAAACGTCGCTGGAGGTGACCAAGCCATTCTTTCCCTATCTTCCCAACGAGCTATTTGAGTTCTCTGGGTGCGTGCAATTGAGAGCACCCTCTCTAGCCGTTGCTGCCTCTTCTGTCTCGCAGCCAGGTTGTACTAGGCAGGGCCGCGACGCGACTTTCCTCTCTCCTGTGGCATCAAGAGAATGATGTTAATGGAGAGGTTGCAGGAGGTGTTGCAATGGCCGCACCCAAGCTCCAGATTGTTATCCTGGTGCGGATCGAATGAAAAATGGAGAAATTTGATGCACAACTAGATGATAACCGAGAGTTGCGACGGGACAACTTCTATTATCACCTCTCTAGCATTGAATTTCTTGGTCGTTGGGCTGTTCGCACGAGGGAGACGTCCCATGGCTTATGGATGGAAGTTATGGCTAGCTCCCATACTTAATGATAAGGGGATGGGAGCCGACCATCCTTATTTATGGCCTGGCCATGCATGATGCCATGTGGCACTTGAGTGCTACGTTTCACCCCCTCCGGGGTTGGGGAGTCCATTTCGGATAAGTCTTGGCAACGGTCTGAGAGTTCAGAGCGAGGTGAAGTTTGGGCATTCCAGTGGATCTACTCGATCATGGTATCCACTCCTTCGTTTGCTAGGCAATCTACGAATTTGTTTGCATCCCTTTTCACGTGAGAGGGGATGATGGTAAGGTTGGGTCATAGGAGGGAGCCAAAGTCCTCTAAGAGTCCTGAGAGTCTCCAACTCGGTGAGATTTCCAGGGGGTGTTCTCCATGAAGGATTTTGGTTATGAGTTGGATGATGATTTGAGAATCCCCCTCCACAATGATCTTGTTGTAATGGTGATATTTTTCAACCTTGATTCCTCTTAGGAGGATCCATAGCTCAGCTGAGTTGTTTGTGTTGGAGCCCAGAAAGCCTACTGCTAGGTGGATGATTTCTCCATTTGAGTTCCCGAGGACTGTCCCGAAGCCGACGGGGCCTGGATTTCCTTTTGAAGCCCCATCAAAATTTATTTTTATGAATCCAGTTGGTGGGGGGGTCCAGGTGGTTGGGCTAATAGGGAGACGGGTGACTATTGTAGAGGTGGGAGTGTCATCCAGACTGAGGTGCCAATTATGAAGTATAAACTGTTCACCCGGGCTACAATTTAAGTCCTCAATTTTCCATTGCCTGCTTTTTATCGTTTCTCAGATTAGGTTCATCATTATTTCCCAAGTTGAGGTGGGAGGTGAGGCCTTCGACTGGAATATTCTTTTATTCCGTTCCTTCCAGATCTTCCAGAGAATGAAGCCCGGAAGGAACTGCCAAATACGAGATAGTATTGGGTTCTGATAGGTGGGCGAGTCCCAATTTTCTATGGCGTCATTGATGTTGTTTCTTTTTTGATTGGAACGATGCATTAATTAAGACCCCATATCCCAGATCGTTTGACTGTAGTGGCAATTGTTAAAAAGGTGTTCCATCGTTTCCTCCTGTTGTTGGCAAAGGGGGCAGATTGATGGGCTTATGAAACCCCTCTTTTTGAGATTGTCTTAGGTAAGAATGCGGTTTTGAACTGTGAGCCAGAGGAAGATGGACACTTTGGGCCAGAGTGTGGAATTCCATATCTTTCCCCAGATACTCTCCTTAGCATGATCCTGATAGTTCCCCTGTAGGTAGTAGGCTTCTTTGACCGAAAAGTTGTTTGTTGTAGACTGCCCCCATCTGAGAATGTCTGGGCCTACCCTGGTAGGGATTTTCCTATGGTTTGCACAAGATTTCCAGGCTTGGAGATCCGTTTCCCCTGGGAGGTGTAGTTCTGAGTGTGTTGTCTTCCAATTGCGCCATGGAAGATTCCTATCAGACATTCTCCAAATATCCTTAACCCATATAAAGATGTCAGGTTGCAGTGCATGCCGAAGGGGGTTGAGCTCTTCTAGTGTGGCTAGAGGCGTCTGCTACTACCATGAATCTTGCCAGAACAGTGCACTTTCCCTATCCCTGATCTCCCAGAAAGCATGTTTCTGAACTAAATGTCTGTTGATCCATGCGGTGTTCTAGATATTGGATCCCTGAATCTGGTCATTGAATCTGATAAGTTGACTTGCTTGGGTGGTTGGGGCATACTTCTGTTTCTAGATTTGTGCCTAGAGTTCTGTAGGGTGCTTAAGCCATCGCCACCACAGTTTGGCTCCCATAACATGATTAATTTTTTCTGGGTCATGGATCCCTAATCCACCCAGAGCTTTAGGTTTGCAAAGCTTATCCCAGCCCACTAAATCCCACTTTGTATCAGGTTGGTGTCCATGCCATAAGAAGTTGCGTTGTATGTTCCTTATGGCTTGAATGGTAGACTTATGCGCTGTTATGGCTATGAAAAGGTAGGTGGGCAGGGATTGCAGGATTGACTTGAGGAGCACCATCCGAGATGCAATGTTAAGAGGTCTGAAGGTCCAGTTGTTGAGTCTAGTGGATATGGAGAGAAGCAGACCTTCCCAAGAGATGGAGCGTGCAGGCGCCCCTGTGATGGGCATGCCGATATAATTGGATGGAAGGGAGCTCTTGGGTATGCCTAGGAGGTGGGAGATATGATTTTGGACAACTACCGACGTGTTGAAGAAGTAGAGTTTAGATATGTCAAGGTTGAGGGCCATCCATGACGCATCCGAAAAATTAGTGAGAATGGAGTTGAGTTTGGTGGCCTCTCAAGATGTAGGGGTGTTCAAGAGGAGGGTGTCATCAACAAATTGGTTGTGCAAGGGGGCTGGCTATATGTTGTGCAGGGGGAGGCCTTTGAGGGTACCTTCCAGGACCGAGGCTTTGAGGTAGCGTCCCAGGCCTTTCGCCATTAAAAAAAAGAGGAAGGGAGAGTAGGGCTCTCCCTGACATATTCCTCTAGAAGGGGAAAAGGGTTGTGAGGGCAGTCCATTGACCAATATGGAGAAAAAGGCTGAAGAGGTGAGCTTCAAGATCCAATTCACCCAGTGTCTGTCAAAACTGAAGGATTCTAGCATGGATTGTATGTACTGCCAATTGATTCTGTCAAAGGATTTTGAAAGGTGAAGTTTGATAAGCATACACGGGATCTTGGTCATCTTCAGCTAGTGGATGACCTCATGAGTGAGGATGACACTATCCATGATTTAGCTACCTTCCACGTAGCCTGCTTGTTCCTTGGATATGAAAAAGGGTAGGATTGGCTTGAGACGAGTGGCTATAACTTTGGTGACGATTTTGTAGATGACGTTGCATAGGGAAATTGGTCTGTACTGTTTGGGGTGAGTGACTCTCTCCTCTTTTGGGATAAAGGTGAGAAGGTAGCATTGAGGGTCGATAAGACTTATCTTGAGATTCTAGATTCTTCCACCACCTGCCAAACCTCTTCCCTGATCATGTCCCAGTAGTGATGAAAGAAGTCTGTGGTGAAGACGTCTGGGCCTGGGGCTTTTCCTGGGGGAATTTATTTGACTGCGTGGTCCACTTCTTCATGAGTGATGGGCCTTATTATGCTTTGGAGTCACCAGGGAGGATATGTTCCTGGTTATTTTCTCGATTGTTGTTGTCCTATCATCATTGGTTTCTGTTAGAAGGTCTTTAGTAGTTGTTTAGATCCTTGGAAATTTGGCTATGATCTCGTAAGGGGTTACCGTGAGCGTCCTCCATATGAGTTATCATGTTTATGTATCTTCATTTCACCATTGATCTGTGGAAGAGCTTGGTGTTCCTCTCGCCCTCTTTCAGCCATTGCACCCTATATTTCTGACGTCATAGGATTTCTTCCTACTATTTTTGTTCTTATAATTTTGTCTGAAGCTCTTCCTCTTCCTTCATTAGTTCTGTGGTCCTGATTCCTGAGATGAAGGTCTTTTGCAAAGTTTCCAACATGTTCTCGATTTCCTGCATTCTTTTGAAAAATATTCCCAAAGGTGGTTTTATTCCACAACTTCAGATGTTGCTTGAAATTTTTGAGATGCTGCTGAAATTTGTACATGCAGGTATCGTGTTCTATTTCTGCCTGGTTCCACCAGGACTTTGCTAACCGATGAAAGTCAGGGTGGGAGAGCCAAAATTTCTCAAATCTGAATGGTTTGAGTTTTGGCGTCGCTCCTACGTCCAGGCAGAGTGAGACGGGCTAGTGGTCTGAGCCTGCTCTTGGAAGAATATTGGCCTCTATTGCAGGGTCCTCCACTAGTAGGGCTTCCGCGACGAGGAAGCGGTCTAGTCGGCAAACAACCTACTAATTTCCAGATCTTCTATTGGACCAGGTGAAGATGTCATTTCGGGCTTCTATGTCTACTAGATTTAACTGATCAATGAGGGCTCTGAACTTACCACTGTTTTTCTCCAGTCGTTTGGTTCCACCGGTTTTCTCCTCCAGAGTGAGGATCATATTGAAGTTTCCTCCCAGCACCTAGTTGGGCATGCCCAATAGCGGTTGGATGGAATTTATCTGCTTCAGGAAGCTCTCTTTGTACCGTGGGCTTTGGGGTCTGTAGACATTTGTGATAGCCCCTTCTTTGGTCGATCCTATGACTGTGAAGTGTGTTGTTATCGTACCTACAATAGAGAAGGGCTGGTCCATTGTGACAGTCCTGAGGTTCCATAAAATTGCTAAGCCTTCTGACGCGCCAAAGGATTCGGTGTGGATGGAGTCACACCCTCTCCAGCAACGGTGAAAGATAGTTTCTAGTTCTACTCCATCACACTTTGTCCACCTTTCCCTTTGCGGGCTCAATTTCCCCATTTTGCTCAGTTAAAAGTAAAAATTTCAAATTTTTGTACATATACGCGAGCGACAGTGATACAACATGCGTATACACAGGTTGCTCCATTAAAACCCGCGTGCATTGGGTTTTGTGCTCAAAATTAAACATATTCCGGATTTTCCATGCGAAGTCACAAGATACATGAACCTTGGCCTTTCATGTGCTGGAAATGCTCCGATTCGACCCTTCAATTCCCTTTGAACGTTATAAATTGAGCCATATACAAGCCTTGGGGGAGAAAAAATAGTAGAGATAAAGTACACTTTGGAGAAATTTTGCCTCATTATATCCTAGAGTCTGCATCCCTTAGTCCTTTAAGTCTGAACTTTCCTCATGTTCAACACCCAAGCTCTCTCTATCCCATGAAGGAGGAACCCAATTACTCCTAGAACTTGTGAGCTTGCCTTGTGGAGGATTAAAGTGGTGAAGGTCCAAGTGGAGGGACTTAGTTTATCGGTTTCGTCGAGTTGCTGATACATGAGGTTGTCACCTATGTACTCCTACTAATTATATTAATAGAAATACTCTTTTATCATCCAATTATATGTTGCAAATGTTTATATTATTTTCCATGGGTAAATTTGTAACATATCGATTTGTCCTCACAAGCGGTCCCATCAATGATGATGCCTTTACAACCTTTCATGAATCAGTTAGGAGGGGGATATTATCCTACCGGACAGGTCCATGGTGTCTACCGGAACCCTCCTCAACCCACAATATCTCAAAGTCCGTATTTCCCGGGAGCACGGTCTTAGACGCCGCAACCAAGGCTCCCTTTTCTGGCCACACTGCATTTGACAGATTTGTCAATATTAATAAACGAAACCGTGTGTCATGATCCATAATGGCCCGCAATTTCTGCCAAGCTTCCCTCACACTTTCTGAAATTTGAGGGTTAGAGTGGTGAGGATCCAGGAGATCGTGTTACTACTTTTCACTTATGGTGCTCGTCGAACTGTCTTAATGACGACTAGGTCCTTTTGAGACTATTTCAATGCACCCTTATGGGGGTTGCTGTGAAATGGTACATCGAGTTACAAGGGGGAACATACCAAATTTTTCATGAGTTGGACTTAGTTTTTCTCAACTAATTTCAATTTTTGGTTCATTATGACCCCAATACCAATCTTTTATCGATTTTCCATCAGGAAAAAGCCACCCACATCTTAGATCACATTCAAGAGTGGCGTAGAATAAAAAGGTTGATTAAAGTTAAAATTCCTCTAGAGTTTCTATTGGATTGGTTCCTTAAGTCCCTATTTCCATATATTTCGACGGATGTTTCTACATTTGGGGTAACGATTGAGGAAGAGGCCATATTTAAAGCCCAACAATTAGATATTATATACGCTCAATCTGGGATACCCTATGAAATTATTCCTAATACAACAAGGTTGAGTAATGATCCAAGATCAAAGCCTAGGATCCATGGCGACAGAATTATAGGCTCAACAAATTCCAAGTCTGTAGACCAGGTGAAAAATCAGATGGAAAATTTGTCTCTCAACCAGACTGAGGACTATTGACTCTTTGATGATTTTAATACTTTATGTTGATGATATTTTGATCACTGATAGATCTGCTTTAGCCATTGCTGTACGGTCAAAGATATTTTGCATGATAGGTTCTCTATGACGGATATGTGTCCACTTCATTTCTTTCTTGGTCTTGAGATTAGTCACGATGCTTCAAGCATCAAACTTTCTCAGGTTAAGTATGTCAGGATCTTCTGGACAGATTCTATGTGACATACTTTAAGTCTGCACCTACACCCTTCTTATTTGGGATCAGACTTGAGGATGACAGGGATACACCATTAGTGGAGAACACTTTGTATCAACAGTTGGTGGGGAGTCTTCTATATCTCACCCACACCTGTTCGGATATCTCATATGCAGTAGGAGTAGTTTCCAAATACATGCAAGAGCCCCATGATCTGCACTGGAAGGATGCCAAGCGCATCCTCATATATGTTCAGGGTACCATGAGTTCTTGGCATGAGATCCTGCATGTGGTGTAATGGCATGAGAACTTGGTTTATATAGGAAAGGTCGAGGGGGAGGGGGTGTGGTCGAACCCCACCTAACCCTCTATATGCCTAGATGGAAATTAACAGAAACTTTAATATATTATTTTGGAAGGATTTAACAAACAATACCATTGGCACAACGATCAATGTTTTAGTTGTGGTTCATTTGCATATATGGGCAGAGGTCATGAGGTCGAACCCATAGACCTTCCCCCATATGGAATTTGTTATAACAATTAAATTTAAATAATATATTCCCGCTAATTGTCACAAGTCATGCACGTGGCCTATTGGTTATGTCATTGTAATATACACCGGAGTTCTTGGGTTCGATCCTCGTCGAGCCTCAAACAACTTTTGATACACTTAGCCAATATTGGCCAAGTGGGAGGTGCTATGTGCCACCTTATGATTGGTCCACATCATCACCACGTATCCTACACAATCACCTACTCTACTTGCATGCCACGTCACCACCGTACCTGCCACATGTCATCCATACTTCCACCTGTCAACCTGGTGTATTGCCAATTGTCACCCTTTTGTATTGCCACATATAAACCTTTTAGTTATGCCACATGGAATCCATACAGTGTCCGTACAACCCGCATGTCATCCTACCAAGTGTCCATCTGTGATTATACCACATCATCTAACCGTACCATTCTTACTACCATGTGGCAGCCTGTGGAGATTCCATGTGGCACCCCCTTTTTCCATTTTGCCTATTTTTTCTGGGACTTCAAAAGGCCCTAACTTCCTCATTCATGAATAAAAGCATATTTGAGATGTTTTGGCTTGTCTATCATATTGCATATGGTTGAGGTATGTTCCATGGTTGTCTCTTCTTGTTTATAGCTGCAATACACATGTATAACATATCAGTAAACCCTAAGGCTGAAATCAAGAGGCCATTCAACAAGTAAACACATCTGAAACAAGTAAGACCAGCAAAGTGTTTGACAAAATACCATAACCAATAAAAGTTTAAAAAGACACCAAAACCATGATGATCCTAGCATAATGGCTTGGGATCATTACATCTTGCTTGTAATTCCTTTCTTACTTGGTGTTTTTATCTTTGCAATTGCTTCTGTAGGAGGGTTCTAATACGCTCATAAATTACTTACCGAAAAAAACTCTCCTATTCGAGTGAATGACTACTCAGGCATGATATTTATTGTTTTTTCACACCAATTCAATCCAAACAGATTCAACCTAGGTGAGGCCACCAAAGAAAGATTCATCTAATGTGACCATGCTATTTTCTTGGCTTTACATGGCCTTTTAAATAAGATTAAAATAAAACACTTCTTTTATTTCACGACTTCTTCTCGTTGGGTGCTTTCTTACGTTCTTGCAGATTATACGCTTCATGGCTTCTTCTCCTTGGGTTCTTTCTTGCACAGTATACCTGCGACTCTTCCTTGCTAATTCTTCACGACTTCTTATCAACGATCCTTTGCTTTATTGCCCTTGTCTCTTTACAAGATACTTTGCTTCTTCCTTGTCTTCCTTAATCGCCCTGCACATGATCTGCCAATCATCTCTTCTACCGAACCTTTCTTTCTTTATTGGTG
The DNA here is from genome assembly GCA_009831015.1 of Picea engelmannii. Classification (NCBI taxonomy): domain Eukaryota; kingdom Viridiplantae; phylum Streptophyta; class Pinopsida; order Pinales; family Pinaceae; genus Picea; species Picea engelmannii. The sequence continues at coordinate 255,070 of ML792320.1, read as the reverse complement.
TTTTACTCCTTACAGATGCAACCCCTTCTTAGCGATTTGTCAATGCAAATGCTCGAGACTTTCTTGACTTTGACATGATCCCTTCGAATATGGACCCTTCAACGATTCTTCGAGTTTTCTCCTTGCAACACGAGATCCACCCCTTCTTAGCAATCCTTTCTCACCCTTAACTTTATTGCTCCACGACCCCTAGGCACTTGAGCCCTCTCGTGAGGAATTCAATCCCAAATCCACTCTGATACCAATTACTAGTTTGGAGAAATGATGCAGCTAACAACACCATCAAACTGTATTAGATAAAATAAACATATTAATTATAAAAAAGTTATGTTTGTATAACTAACCAACTACGTGTAACAAGTTATGTTTGTATAACTAACCAACTACCCGTAACAAGTACACGAGAGAAATGTAATTACATCATTCTAACAAAAATTATATAAAAACATTT
>ML792320.1:211861-235535 GCA_009831015.1 Picea engelmannii | reverse complement strand
GTGTTCCTCTCGCCCTCTTTCAGCCATTGCACCCTATATTTCTGACGTCATAGGATTTCTTCCTACTATTTTTGTTCTTATAATTTTGTCTGAAGCTCTTCCTCTTCCTTCATTAGTTCTGTGGTCCTGATTCCTGAGATGAACGTCTTTTGCAAAGTTTCCAACATGTTCTCGATTTCCTGCATTCTTTTGAAAAATATTCCCAAAGGTGGTTTTATTCCACAACTTCAGATGTTGCTTGAAATTTTTGAGACGCTGCTGAAATTTATACATGCAGGTATCGTGTTCTATTTCTGCCTGGTTCCACCAGGACTTTGCTAACCGATGAAAGTCAGGGTGGGAGAGCCAAAATTTCTCAAATCTGAATGGTTTGAGTTTTGGCGTCGCTCCTACGTCCAGGCAGAGTGAGACAGGCTAGTGGTCCAAGCCTGCTCTTGGAAGAATATTGGCCTCTATTGCAGGGTCCTCCACTAGTAGGGCTTCCGCAACGAGGAAGCGGTCTAGTCGGCAAACAACCTACTAATTTCCAGATCTTCGATTGGACCAGGTGAAGATATCGTTTCGGGCTTCTATGTCTACTAGATTTAACTGATCAATGAGGGCTCTGAACTGACCAGTTTTTCTCCAGCCGTTTGGTTCCGCCGGTTTTCTCCTTCGAGTGAGGATCATATTGAAGTTTCCTCCCAGCACCTAGTTGGGCATGCTCAATAGCGGTTGGATGGAATTTATCTGCTTCAGGAAGCTCTCTTTGTCCCGTGGTCTTTGGGGTCTGTAGACATTTGTGATAGCCCCTTCCTTGGTCGATCCTATGACTGTGAAGTGTGTTGTTATCGTACCTACAATAGAGAAGGGCTGGTCCATTGTGACAGTCGTGGGGTTCCATAAAATTGCTAAGCCTTCTGACGCACCAAAGGATTCGGTGTGGATGGAGTCACACCCTCTCCAACAACGGTGAAAGATAGTTTCTACTTCTACTCCAGCACACTTTGTCTCCTGTAGAAGGAGAACATCTGAATATTCTGCACGTATACAGTCTCGAAGAGTCCTCTACTTGGATCTTCCGTTGAGTCCTCTGATATTCCAGGTTATGATCTTCATCATGATGATTGGGGGGGTGGGTGGAGGTAACCCTCCAAGAGCCTATGGACCTGGCCTTAGTTGATCATGAAGTTCCCTACCTCTTTGATTAGCTGGTGGGTGGATTTGTGTCCCCATCTTTTTCTTTCCCATGGAGCACGCTTTGAGTCTATGGTTGGATCTGTAGTTATGCCTAGTCGTGCTGTGGATCCGACTGTGGAATCTAAAAAGAATTTATGAAAATTTCTGAGTTGTTCTACAGGGATGGTTTGCAGATCCTTCCAGTTGAAGGCTTCCTCTAGCTTTTTGAGATCTATGTCCGCCAAGTCTTGTTCTTCCAACTACATGAGGGTGTCCCCATTTCCCCCCATTTTGTCTCCTTGGTGATCTTCTTTTCTTTGGGTAGCTGGGTGCGTGGCCTGACCTTTTCCTTTCTCTTGGATTTTCCCTTTATGGGGATCTTGGATCTCGTCTTCTTCCGGTAGCTGATTCAAGATATCATAGGAGTTCTTGGTGGTTATCTTTGGAGAGTTGTCTGGATTCTGCTTCCTTGGTGGGTTCCTTTTCCATCTTGGGACTATGGTGAAGCCGTCTTTTTATTTGTTCTCTCCAAATTTGGGGGCTTGGGCATTCAGGGGGTAGTCTCGAAAGAGGTGGCCATGATCATGACATTTTCTGCAGTGAAAGAGGATGTGTTCATAGTCGATAGTTTGGTTCCAATCCTCATCCTGATATTCCAGGGTTACTGAACCTGGTAGTGATTTTGATATGTCCATGTATACACAGATCCTGGCATAGGAGGTGTATTTTTTTTTTTTTGTGGCATTCGATGATTTGACATATCATCCCACAGTATTTCCTATTCCCATAGGTATCTCCTCCAGCCAAAAATCCTATGGCAAGGAATAGAGCCTAATCCAGACTGGGGCCATTGTAAAGTCTTCCTTTTCTGGACTGAAGTGGTCAGTCCAGAATCCCAGGAATAGCCTTGCCAAGTTGTAGAAGTACAACCCATTGTCGAAGATTTTGTCCTTGTCTTCTAGGTTGTAAAGGATAATCGTGAGGTTTTGGTCTTTATACACATCTCTACATGCTTGTTTTATTTATAGGTACCACTTCCAAATAGAGAGCACAACAGATTGATAAATAATGTACTTTATTAGAAGGACACAAAGAAAGAAGAATATAATAATGCATTGAGTGATAAGAATGAAGGACACATAGAAGAATATAATAATGCATTGAGTGAGTAGCTATGGTTTTCTCCTTTTTCATTTAGCTTTCAAAGCAGGTATGTATTCTCCCTTAAACAACTAGGTTAAGGTTATTTATAAACAACTAGGTTAAGGTTATTTTATTTCATGTTTTTTTTTCTTTCTTTCAAAAAAGTGTGTCTCCCCGTTAAATGAAAAATCTTTATTGTCTTTTCACCCTAACGTTTCAAGTATTATTTTTCATGTTTATTGTTTTTTAATCATATTTTTCATGTTTATTGTTTTTTAATGATATTAAACTTCTGAAGTATGAATTTACTTATTTGTAATATTTATTTAGAATTATAAAATAAAGTTGTAATATTTTTTATGGTTATTTTTTTTTTACCATATCTAATTTTGTAAAGAATCTTTTTATCTAATCTTTATTATTTTATGTTCCAACTATGAATAAAATTTCTATTAGTTTAATTTGCAATTTTTATTTAGAATTATAAAATGGATTTGAAACATCTTCAATGTTTATTCTCTATTTATAATTATAGAGTTACAATATCTTTAATGTTTATTGAATTTATCAGTGTAATCTTTATTATTTTATGTTCCAACTATGAACTCACTCATAGAGTCCTTTTGTTTAATTTTTATTAGTTTAATTTGCAATTTCTATTTAGAATTATAAAATGGATTTGCAACATCTTCAATGTTTATTCTCTATTTAGAATTATAAAATAGATTTACAATATCTTTAATTTTTATTGAATTTTCAACATTCTAATTTTGAATCTCTACTATCTACTATTTTAATTTGCAGTTTCCATTTTGAACCTTTTTTTAATCTCTACTATTTAATTTAGGCTATTATTTAATTTCTATTATTTTAATTTGCAGTTTCCATTTTGAACTTTTTTTTAATCTCTACTATTTAATTTAGGCTATTATTTAATTTGAAGTTTTCATTTAGAATTATAAAATAGAGTTGCTTAATTTGAAGTTTTCATTTAGAATTATAAAATAGATTTGCAATATTTTTAATGATTATCTTTTTACTTTATTGAACCTTCCAAACCTTCCAATTAGGAACCCATTTAGGGAACCATTTAATTTTTTTTTTTTTGTTTAATCTAATTTCTACTATTTAATTTTTATTATTTGTTTAATCTCTACTATATTAATTTGCAGCTTTCATTTAAAATTATAAAATAAAGTTGCAATGACTTTAATGTTTATTGTCTTTTCACTATATATTTAATTTCTACTATTTTAATTCTTGGTTTTCAATTAAAATTATAAAATAGGTTGCAATATCTTCAATGCTTATTGTGTTTTCACCATCCTAAAAGCTTCAAGTATGAACCCACTCAAATAAATTTTTTTGTCTAATCTTTGTTTCAAGTATGAAACCATAAACCCACTCACATGATTTTTTTTGGGTCTAATCTCTATTATTTTACATTCTAACTATGGAACCACTTAGATAATCTTTTTGTTTAATCTCTACTATTTTAATTTGCAGTTTTTATTTAGAATTATAATTCTTGGTTTTCATTTAAAATTATAAAATAGGGTTGCAATATCTTCAATGCTTATTGTCTTTTCACCATCCTAAAAGTTTCAAGTATGAACCCACTCAAATAATTTTTTTTTGTCTAATCTTTGTTTTAAGTATGAACCCTTAAACCCACTCACATGATTTATTTTTGTCTAATCTCTACTATTTTACATTCTAACTATGGAATCACTTAGATAATCTTTTTTTTAATCTCTACTATTTTAATTTGCAGTTTTTATTTAGAATTATAAAATAGATTTGCAATATGTTTAATGCTTATTGTCTTTTTACCATTCCAACATAAACCCACTAAGAAAATCTTTTTGTTTAATCTCTACTATTTTAATTTGCATTTTCCATTTAAAATTATAAAATATATTTACACTATTTTTAATGCTTATTATATTTTCACCATATTGATTTCTTTATATTATTTTGTTTAATCTCTCACCAAATCACCTATTTCATTTGGCATAGATCCAAAAATATTATAATATTACATTTTTTATCTTATATATATTAAATGTAGATTATAACAACACACCAACCAAGTCTTCAAATAAATTCTAACATAATGACTCAAATCCTTTAAGTCTATGATAAATAAATGACTCAAATCCTCTCAAATCCTTTAAGTCTATGATAAATAAGATTTGCTTATATCTTCATTATTCAATACACATAGTCATCTATCATGAATTACCATCAACTTTATGTAGTCATCTATCATTATGTAGTCATCTATCATGGATTACCATCAACTTTATGAATGTGCGTTCTATCTCTCTATATAGAGAGTTATGAATGTGTTTTTTATTTTATGTTCATATAAAAATTAAGAATCAACTTTATGAATGTGCGTTCTATCTCTCTCTATACAGAGAGTTATGAATGTGTTTTTTTATTTTATGTTCATATAAAAATTAAGAATGTCTCATTTCATTTAGTTGAGATGTGGTGTACATGAAACCAAAAAATATCATATAGTGGTGTAGTTTTGAGTTTATTTTTCACATCCTTTATGGATGACCTATAAGAGATCATGGCAGTATAAAATTTCAGTCTAGTGTTTACACCTTTCATGGATAGTTTTTAGTCTAGTATTTACACCTTTCAAAGATAGATGACCAATAAGAAATTGTAAAAGTATAAAGTTCTAGTCTAATGTTCACATGTTCTGGAAAAAAACTCAAATAATACTCAAAATGAAAGATAAATAAATAAATAAAATAGAATCTAAATTTTATTTATATTGATTTTTAAAACAAAGAAACTAGTGCAGAGACTAGTTGTTTCATTATGGGCTCCCTTGGAATACGATTTCTTCATTATGAGACTGATCTTTGATAGTTCATCAATACATTATACTGCCTCTTAATCATAACTTGGTCCTAACCATCACACATTCTAAGATTACTCCATCTCGCATCCCCCCCTAATTGAAGATTCAACTTCTCCGATTCAACATCAAGCACATACGGGTACACCTGCCACCCTCATACATACCAAGTGGTTCATTTCACAACTTGACATCACATCCTCTCTATGCATGAGAGGAATACACCACACGCTACGACACTACCTCTATGCATGAACAGCAAGGCTTATAACAAACCCAGGGAAATCAACTTGCTTATGGATAGTCTTTTACAAATACGACCAAAATTCTCTGGTTGGTCGACTACAACCAATCATGCACCCCCTTATTACAACATTTCATGTCAGGTACAACATTTCATCATTTGGGTTGTCATCTTGCTCCGTTGATCTCTTTCCAATGCCTTCTCTCCACCGCTTCATAGTGGATTCTTATATTCGTTAGTGACTCTTAAATATTACCATGATTTTTTTTACAGATTCAGTTTATGCTCCTTCTTCTATGGACCAAGGAAATCCTCAATCTCATTGCAACAAACCTTTCTTGCAGACTTCTTTCTTAGATGGACCATTGGAATCCTCAATTTCACTACTGGAGACCTTTCTTGTGGACTTCCAGGCTAGTATTTTCGGTCCAAATCTTGTAGATGGACAATTCCTTGTCTGAATTTCTTTAACGCTTGCAGGTGATTCCTTCTTGATTGTCAATCCTTTCTTACTTGGTGTTTTCTCTTTGCAATTGATTCTGTAGGAGGGTTCTAATACGCTCGGAAATTACTTACCGAAAAAAACTCTCCTATTCCAGTGAATGACTACTCAAGCATGATTCTTATTGCTTTTTCGCACCAATTCGATCCAAACTGATTCAACCTATGTGAGGCCACTAGAGAAAGATTGATCTCATGTGAACATGCTCTTTTCTTGGCTTTACACGACCTTTTAAAAAAGATTAAAATAAAACACTTCTTTTTATTTCGTGACTTCTTCTCCTTGGGTGCTTTCTTGCGTTCTTGCAGATTGTATGCTTCATGGCTTCTTCTCCTTGGGTTCTTTCTTGCAGACTGTACCTGCGACTCTTCCTTGCTAATTATTCACAGCTTCTTATCAACAATCCTTTGCTTTATCTCCCTTGTCTCCTTACAAGATACTTTGCTTCTTCCGTGTCTTCCTTAATCGCCCTGCACATGATCTGCCAATCATCTCTTATGTTGAACCATCTTTATTGGTGTGTTACTCCTTACAGACACAACCCCTTCTTAGCAATTCGTCAACGCAAATGATTGACCCTTTCTTGACTTTGACACGATCCCTTCGAATATGGACCCTTCAACGATTCTTTTAGTTTTCTCCTTACAACACGAGATCCACCCCTTCTTAGCAATCCTTTCTCACCCTTAACTTTATTGCCCCATGACCCGTGGGTACTTGGGCCCTGTCGTGAGGAATTTAGGCCCAAATCCACTCTGATACCAATTATTGGTTTAGAGAAATGATTCAACTAACAACACCATCAAACTGTATTATATAACATAAGCTTATTAATTATAGAAAAAATATATCTGTACAACTAACCAACTACCTGTAACAAGTTATGTTTATATAACTAACCAACTACCTGTAACAAGTACACGGGAGAGATGTAATTACGCCATTCTATTTTATTTATTTATATAAAAGCATTTATTTTTCCTAATTTGGAAGGTTAAAAGCATTATCTTTACTTTACTTTTATATAGAACGATGAAGGATGTTTAATATATTATAAAATATGTATACATTTTTATAAGTTAACTATTAAATAATGTGTATCTTACTCCTGAAAACTATTATATTATTATCATAGCTAAGGTAACGTGGAGGTTTTGGTCTTCATACACATCTCTTCTACATGCTTGTTTTATTTATAAGTGCCACTTCCAAATAAAGAGCAAAACAGATTGGTAAATAATGTACTTTGCTAGAAGGACACAAAGAAGAATATAATAATGCATTGAGTGATAAGAATGAAGGACACATATATAACAAGTGCTATAGTGGTAGCGATGTCCCTGCCGTAATAGGGATGCGGTAATAGCTATGTATTTGTTGTCATTTTTAAACAAAAGACCATTGTGTGTGTTTTGTATATTAGCATATATAAATTATAAGTAAGATAGCACAATGTTTTGTACATTATATAATGCTTATATTTAAATTATAAGTATTATATAATGCTTATATTTAAATTATAAGCATAAGCAGGATAACCAACAACCACTAAAATAGTAGGCAAACATAGCCAACAACCATTAAATAGGAGGCAAACAGTTGGACACTGACCAAGAAATTCATAAGTGATCCCAAGCCCTTTGTCTATTCAATCTAGATCAAGGAAGAAATTTTTTTAGTTACAACCTCCTATATGTGTTATCAATGTTACGTTGACCATATTTGCTTTCACTACATCTCCATATCCATTTTCTGAGAACTATCATGCTAGCGTCCACAATGCTAGCATGAAATCTAACAGCAACGCAGAGAAGGTGACAAGTTAACCAATTATCCTATGACCAAGTAATTGCAGAATGCAGAAACTTAAGTATAACCACAATCATGGGCATTTACATATCTGAACTTCCTTGATTCTACTTCAGAAAAGATTGATGAGAAAATTCTTAAAACCACTAGACCGAGAAGAGGAAAGTAGGACTCTCAGCCATGTTGGAAAGAAGTAACAGTGGAGGGAGGAATACTTTGCAGACGAAGGATTCTGCAGTACCTGACACTGTTTTTACTCTTGCTGTTGAATCTCTCTCCTATGTTTTGGTTGCATCCATAGATGAGATTCCAGGGAAAAATATATAAATAGATATCAAACCTGTCAATTTTAATTTGATCTTTGACTAAATTATAATTTTTTCGTGACGCGTTCCTCTTGACGTTAACCGCTACAACCTTTTGACACTTGCATTTACAGGCAGAGGGTTGACATCCGGTGGATATGCTAGTGTGCACGAATCTCCTAACATGTAACCTCCATGCAAAGGGTTGACAACTGGTGGATATGCTAGTGTGCACGAGGCTTCTAACGTGTAACCTCGGTTTCTGCTCAGAAGTGCCTCCTCTTTACTTCGTAATGTAGACAACTCATAGCTTATTTGCTTAGGCTTTCCAGGAGAAAAGCTCCCTATCTCCTCCTTCAGGTTTCTTCACTTTCACATGTAAGTCCTTGGTCTTCTGCCAACAAGCCTTCTCCGTATGTCACCCAGTCCACGTTCATGAACCAGCTCACGTTCATTTCACTGCACTCCATTTACTGTAGTGACGGATTTCTGGGCCTCGATGAAATGGCCATGATGATAGGGTTCCCTTTTGGTTGCCTAAAGGCCTTCAACCATCGGCAAGCAGACAAGAGAGAGGAGTTCACCCATCAGCAAGCAGACAGAAGGGAGGAGGCAGCGGGTCGGGCCAGGAATGGTCCATCAGGGACAGATTCACCCGAGTCTTATTAACAATCTAACTTGGAGATCAGTGACGTACATCACCCTAATCTCGACAATGAGTCCTATTAACCCCGTTAGTGCACTCACACTGGATCTAGCGCATGTCTCAGCCACTACCATCCAGGCTCCCCATATGGCCTCCAATCTCGCCACACAGACCATTAAAACCGCTAATAAAACGGCTTCCAATAAAACCAAGGCCGATGCGTGTTCGAAGGCGAAATGCATGAAATAAAGGTTCGAAATACGCTAATCCAGCAGGTATGATTCGGTTTGAGCCTCTTCGAAGTGGGTTACCAAGGCGTGAATACAACTCATAATGGTCTTGATTGTTGTCTGTCTATCCATCGGAGGAAGATGCATGTGGTACTTCCCTTAGCTTATGAAGGAGGGTAGACGAGGGCAGTAATTACCGGTTTTTCCCGATTGCCAAAAGGGGAGCAATTGATTCAGCTTCGCTACTGTCTTGGTGAGAACACATCCCCCCTTGCTATTTTGAAAACAGATCAGCAAGAAGGGGGGAAGAGGCCAGTCTATGGTGAATATTCTACCTTTCATCCCCTGCCTCGCCTCTGGGGATATAACACAAGACCTGACAGCGAACCCAACATTGTTCTGGGGATTAGAGCTTATGTCCAGGCACAAACCAGGCTATCCGAAAAGAGAAAAGTGGTACCCCCTTAAGCATTCCTGGCTGAAGCAAGTGGTGAGTAGCTAAGAGCATCACTGGACACCTCCACGCCCTCGTTCCCAATCCACTGACCTGCGCAGGCTCCGGGTTGACTTGCCTATCGGCTCGTCTACCCCTCCGCTTTATCTAGTCACAAAACTTAGCTTGGGTCCCATTATTACGTCGAAAGTAGTACACCTATTGACAATGGGTAGATTTAATAGGGGTTTAGTGATTAATAAGTTTTCTATGGACAAGATTAAATATGGCTGGAATATTCTTAGTAGTCACACAAAATAAATGGCTGTGATTTCAATCACTAACTTCCTAGCTATTGTTTATGTGTTTACTTTTTTACATTTACCTAATCATATTTAAAAATTACTTTGATACTTCCTAACTATTGTTTATGTGTTTATTTTTTTACATTTACCTAATCATATTTAAAAATTACTTTGATAGCTAACTGATTGCCACGTAAGTGATTAACAGAAATTAAAATATTAACACCAAATAAATGAAGCTCGACAGTTTATTTATTAATCAATAATAAAATTTAATATATTCTTTTAAGGATTCTTTTCATCTTATCAACCTTTCAGCTTTGATCAGCCACACAATTATGTGACTGAATTATGTGACTGTGCTAGTTAGATCTCAATCAGGTCGATGAAGATCAGGTATCCGGTCGATGAAGGCAGGTCGGAAGATATCAGGTATCAGGTCGGTTTAGTCCAGCGAAGAAGCATCATCGGTGTTCTGTCGAGCGAAGCAGCATCCGGTGGTGTCCTCTGCCTAGCGTCACATTCTATCGTAACGGGTGGGTCTATCCTTACCTCCTGACCACGAGAAATAGACCCCAGCAATGGCCGAGAAGTGAACTGCAGTGTGGATACGTGGAATCTGCCTAAAGCTGCTAGTTGCATGTGCTTATGACAGAGCTGCTAGGTTCATTCGGTTTCAGGCTCAGGTTCTATCGTTTCCGCTGAGCTCCGATCTATTGCGTCGAAGCCCATGTGTTGGCTCGTATGGAGTCGGCACCGGCTCCTCCTCATCCGGCCCCGGCTAGCCGAATCTCATCTAAAAATAGCTGTAAAAAGCCGAGCAACCAATCCAAGTATCAAAGCCTAGCTTTACCCAAGCTCGTTATCCACTAAAGCTGAGCAGCCCAGGTAAGTATCTCCGTTGTTCCAATGAATTCATCCCGCTTAAAATGGAAAGGACCTTCCTGAAAGGTAGCGAACTCTCATACGGTTGGTAATGGTACAGGTGGAGGTACAATTGGTAATGGTACGGGTGAAGGTACAATGGGAAATGGAGTAAGTAAGAGCCATACCTAGCAGTAGTAGTTCCAGAGTAGTTAAGATCCATACCTAGCAGTAACAGTTCCAGAGGGTCCACAAATACGGAATAGACAAATAACTTACCGAAATAAGTGTGTAACCATCAACATAGTTACTACTATGGCGCAGAAGCGTCATGTGCCTGCATGCATACAGGTGGTGCCATGTGCCTGCATGCATGGAGACGGTGGAGGCCATATTTGTCTTGCGTGCATTGAAAACTTATAACTTAGTTTAAAACTTAAAACTTAAGATTGGAAATGTATTTTTACATTAAAACTTAAAATTGGGAATGTATTTTTACACTGGGAGCCTTCAATAAGACTTTCATTCATTTTTATAGCCAATAAAATTCAATAAGACTTTCATTGTTATAGCCAATAAAGCCAATAAAATTAAATTGTAGATAAATATTTTTTATTCAAATATTTAATATAAAAAATTAAAATCATGATACAAAGTTACAGATATACCAAATGTATTAAAAAGTCAGCGGCAAACTAATAGATGGTATAGAATATTAAAATCTCTTTTTCCTTTTTATCTTCGGTAGGGACTAATAATGCATTGAATAGATGGTTTTTCCTGTTATAAATAATGTACTTTGTTTTTGACAAGGATTAGGCTTTTGGCAAGGATTAATAATGTATTGAGTAGATGATTTTTCCAGTTGTAAATAATGTACTTTGCAGTTCCGTGAGACAGCTCACATGGTAAGACAAGTTTACGCTTTTCCAAGAGATGAATGGAGGTTTTGTGGTCGAACCTTGCTGAGTTTTCGAAATGGATATTGTAATGATTCTCTGTACAAATTTTACATTCTGTTGAATATAAACTAGAAACTTTCCTGTGGAAAAAAAATAATCTACTTTGCTAAAAAGACGAAAAAAAATATAATAATACATTGAGTGAGTAGCAATGGTCTTCTCCTTTTTCATTTAGCTTTCAAAGTAGGTATGTATTCTCCCTTTCATTTATAAACAACTAGGTTAAGATTATTTTATTTTATTTCATGGTTTTTTTTTTCTTCCAAAAAGTGTGTCTCCCCGTGTAATAACAAATTATTAATTTTTCATTCTAATGTTTTAATATTATTTTTTATATTTATTATTTTTTAATCATATTTTTCATGTTTATTGTTTTTTAATCATATGAAACTTTACAAGTATGAATTTATTAATTTGCAATAAAGTTGTAATATTTTTAATGGTTTTATTAATATTATTTTATATATATATTATTTTTTAATCATATTTTTTTTTCTTCCAAAAAGTATGTCTTCCCGTGTAATAAAAAATTATTATTTTTTCATTTTAAAGTTTTAATATTATTTTTTATATTTATTATTTTTTAATTATATTTTTTTTTTATGTTTATTGTTTTTTAATCATATTAAACTTTACAAGTATGAATTTATTAATTTGCAATAAAATTGTAATATTTTTAATGGTTTTATTAATATTATTTTTTATATTTATTATTTTTTAATCATATTTTTTTTATGCTAATTGTTTTTTAATCATATTAAACTTTACAAATATGAATTTGCTAATTTGCAATAAAGTTGTAATATTTTTAATGGTTTTTTTCTTTTACCTTATCTTAATTTCTAGAAAATCTTTTTATCTCATTTTTATTATTTTATATTCCAACTATGAACTCATTCATAGAATTCTTTTGTTTAATTTCTATTATTTTATATTTGCAATTTATGGGGTGGAATGATTTTTGTTCTTTTACCATATCTAACTTTCTAGAGAATCTTTTTTTCTCATACTTATTATTTTATGTTCCAACTATGAACTCATTTATAAAGTCCTTTTATTTAATATTTATTATTTTAATTTATAATTTATATTTAAAATTTTAATTATTTTAATTTACAATTTTTATTTAAAATTATAAAATAAATTTGCAATATTTTCAATGTTTATTTTATATTTAGAATTATAAAATAGATTTACACTATTTTTAATGTTTATTGAATTTTTACTATTCCAACCTTGAATCTACTTAAAAACCATTTTAAATAATCTTTACTATTTTATTTTGCAGTTTCCATTTTGAATCTTTTTTAAATCTCTATTATTTAATTTATGCTATTATTTAATATCTTCATTTGAAGTTTTTATTTATAATTATAAAATAGAGTTGTAATATTTTTAATTTATGCTATTATTTAATTTCTTCATTTGAAGTTTTTATTTATAATTATAAAATAGAATTGCAATAATTTTAATTCATGTTATTATTTAATCTCTTCATTTGAATTTTTTATTTATAATTATAAAATAAAGTTGTAATATTTTTAATTTATATAGAACCTTCTAATTATGAATTCATTTAGGAATTTTTTTTGTTTAATTTCTACTAGCAACAGTTTTCATTTAAAATTATAAAATAGAGTTGCAATATCTTCAATGTTTATTTTCTTTTCACCATTCTAAAGGTTTCAAGTACGAACCCACTTAAATAACTTTTTTGTCTAATCTTTGTTTCATGGTTTAACCCATAAATCCAGTCACATAATTTTTTTTTCTTTTCTAATTTCTACTATTTACATTCCAACTATGAAACCACTTAGAAAATAGTTTTGTTTAATCTCTACTATTTTAATTTGCACTTTTTATTTAGAGTTATAAAATATATTTGCAATATGTTTAATGTCTTTTTATCATTGTAAAATGAACCCATTAAAAGAATCTTTTTGTTTAATCTCTACTATTTTAATTTTCACTTTCTATTTAAAATTATAAAATAGATTTACACTATTTTAATTTGCACTTTCCATTTAAAATTATAAAATAGATTTACACTATTTTCAATACTTATTATATTTTCACTATATTGATTTCTTTATTTCATTTTGTTTAATCTCCCACCGAATTACCTATTTCATTTGGCATAGATACAAAAATATCATAGTATTACATTTTTTATTTATATATATTAAATGCATGCTATAACAACACACCAACCAAGTATTCAAATAAATTCTAACATAATGATTCAAATCCTTTAAGCTTATGATAAATAATATTTTCTTATATCTTCATTATCCAATACACATAATCATGTATACTGAACTACCATCAACATTATGAATGCGCTCTCTCTCTCTCTCTACCATATGTTTTTTGTTTTATGTTCATATACAAATTAAGAATGTCCCATTTCATTTAGTTGGGATATGGTGTACATGAAACCACAAAATATCACATAGTGGGGATTCATGTAGTTTTCAGTTTATTTTTCACATCGTTCATGGATGAACAATAATAGACCATGGAAGTATAAAATTCTAGTCTAGTGTTTAAATCTAAATTTTATTTATATTTATTTTTAAAACAAAGAAACTAGGACAGAGACTAGTTGTTTCAAAACTTACCCTTGTCTTTTATAGAGACTAGTTGTGCTCAAATATCCAATTCCAACAATTTGTGGCCATATTTCGAGCAAAATTATTTGGAAAATATTCACGGAAAAGAGCCAAAATGTAGAATGTTTAGACTGCATAGAAACAACAATATCATGCCAATTTTAGGAAAAAATGTCCTTCAATAACTACTAACAACTTCACAGTGATATCCCTAACCCTAACCGTAATCCTAATGCCAGAACAATGAAAAAAAAAACATGTTTGCCGAAATAGTGACAACCCTAATACTAATCGTAATCCTAACACCGAAACAATGAAAAAAACTAGCCTGCCAAAAAATGTATCCTAAAGAAAATATAAAAAACATATAACAGACCTTGTGCAAGCGACACCTCTGCTTTCACCTTCCATCCAAAATGACGCCCAATTCCACTTGCTTGTCACTAAGAGGCTCAAGGTACTTCTTGAATGCTTCATATATGATTTTGTAGTAGAAACCCTTAGGAGGCCTTGGTTGGATGGTATCCTGTATGGTTAAATCCAAAAAGATTATTCTAGACATTGACATAAACTTTAGCACAAAAAGAATAGAGAGGAAGAAAGATATATAAACATCATAATAGAACAACTCCTTGTTTTGAAACCAAACACTGTGTTGGTTCACCAAAAAGGATATAGGGTGTCGAGAATCCCCAAAGTCAGACCAAATGTACAGATTAAAACTTCCTGCAAACAAAGGGTTTGTCGGAACTATTTGTGTGTGATTCACCACATACCTATATAAAGATTCTAGAATTCTACAATTAAATGGAAATAAGCGTTATACTGGTCCATTCATTGCATCCAACATTACCTCGAGGTCTGCACATCATCAACATTATAATTGACCATTAACAACATCGATCATTATCGACATCCAACGTTTCAATCAACCATTAAAAACATTGACCATTCACAACATCCATCACACTTCACATGCCAAAGAAATGTTACCATAACAACAAAATGAAATTTCGTTGAGCATTGATCATTACCACACCACCCATGGCATGGTTCAGATGCCACAAAAACGTGGCCAAAATAAAACGTGTGCTCCAATATGACACCTGCAATCTGTAGAAGAAACAATTGTATGGGAGATATGGCAAAAAGTTAGATTAAACATTGGGGTGGCAGGTACGGGAGGGGTCATTTTTTACCCTAGGGGAAATATCAAGATCATATTTGCATGGAGTTTAGATATTGCCACCAATAATCAAGTTGAAGAATACACCCTCCTCCAAGGTGTTTAGTTAGCTACAGAGAGATAGGTCCAACACCTTGTCATTATAGGAGACTCCTTGAACATAATAAGAATCCTAGTCAAAGGGACCTTTCCAAGGGATGTTCAATTGAGAAACATTATCAAGAAAATCAGGTACACTCTCAAGGATATCCCCCGAGTGCACACTCTCAAAGATATCCCCCAAGTCTCAGGTTGCCACTCTCAAAGATATTCCCCAAGTCTCAGGTTTCCACGCCTTGAGGGACAATAAAGATTGGATAATGCACAAGCCAACCTGGCCACCATGTGATCAAAATGAACTATTAGGATCAATGGGTATCCCCAAGTCTCAAGTTGCCACGCCTTGAGGGACAAAAGTCTCAGGTTGCCACGCCTTGAGGGACAATAATAGATTACATAATGCACAAGCCAACCTGGCCACCATGTCATCAAAATGATCAAAATGAACTATTAAGATCAATGGGTATCCCCAAGTCTCAAGTTGCCACGCCTTGAGGGACAAAAGTCTCAGGTTGCCATGCCTTGATGGACAATAATAGATTGGATAATGCACAAGCCAACCTGACCACCATGTCATCAAAATGAACTATTAGGATCAATGGGAGATCATCCTCCACCTCCCAATACCATAATCAATGCACATCTTCCAATACCATACTAAATGCAAATCACTTTGGATACCTCGCAATCCAACAGGGTGGATCACCTGGCCACAAAGAATTATATCAAGTTGATATCACAAATCCTATTCACACATGAGATATTAGGAAACAATAATCCTCTTATCCCTCAAGTACCTCATCCACATGACCAAGGTGGGATATTGTACTTTGCATTTAGGGAATTAGTTACACCGGAGATGAATCGATGCGTGTGATAAGCATCAAAAGAAATGGAAGCAGGGTTTGGTGGATTTTACAAATAGTTATGCCATATGAATGCCATCATGAAGAAATGTGGAAGTTAGATCATGTGTGAGACATTTCCTTTTATGCACAGTTCTTACACTGTGAGCTTAAAGAATCAACTCGCTTGTATTTGTCCTTTTCAGAAGAATTCGAGCCTGATAATTCTCTCGACTCTCTTTGCTTAATGTACTGAGAGAAGAATCGAGTATAGGATAACAAAAGCATACACAAGAGGGCTATGTTCCATACAAAATTCTATGGAAGACAGGTTCTAAGGATTATATCTACCAAGGAAGACTCTGGGCCTGTTTACTCGGATCATAGGAGAGAGAATTGGGTTCGAGATCTCTTAGGTGTTCCGAGCACGTGTTTTATTTTGGTTTCCTAGTCGGCTCAACTCAGCTCTTCTAGGCCCCTGGTGTGTTCAGTTTGAAGGCATCTCTATATGTCGACTCCTCCTTTCCATCCTCTTCCTCAATAGTGAGGAAGTGCAAATGTGCAAGCTTCTTTAGCAGAGACTATCGGCCTCTAGTCCGAGGAAATTAAATTTGGCTATCAAACCGTCATGCAAACCTCATCAAATGCCTCTGATGGCATAGTCAAGCCCCAGGAACAAGTTGAAGAAAATGATGAACTATGACAATCCCTCCAACAATTGCAGCTTTCCTTTGAAGGATCATCCACCCAAGTATCCTTCATGTTGGGAATTCTCAGTTAGCAGAGGACAACCATGGTGCAACAACATGAAGAAGTTGACGCAATTCAGTTACAAGTGGAAAGTCTGCAGGAACAGTCTGCACAGACTCCCATGGCAATTGAAGTAGTTGCTTCAGCCAGTGGCTCATCCCCTCCAGTGGACAATCCAGTGGACAATCCTCTTTTGGACCTAAACATGCCATCTTAGACATGGACAAAGAAGAGAAGAACCCTACATATCAAAACCACCTGGGTAATTAATGTTCTTCAAAGATATTTGTATTTTGGGCATCTTTTTAAAATATCCACAACCAATTTTTGTAATATAATCTCTCTTATCGAAGAGCGAAATTATAGTACCATAGAGAGGATTAATTGAGTGCTCGACAAACAATTTTTGCCTTGTCTATGGACACATTTTGACTCAATTTGTAACACCTAATGTGCTTCCTTCAACTTTTTTTATTAATATAATATCTACCAATTATTATTTGAAAGAAAAAATAAATTAAATTTGAAAAATGAATAAAAATAAATACCTAATTAATGTTAATTACACTCATTAATACCAGCAACTTTTAACATAAAAATTTTTATTGTACTTAATCAACCTTTTATTTATGAGAGTGACAAAGAATATTTCAATTTTATTAAATCCTATCCATTAAAAAAAAACACATACATTGTTAAATATTTAATGTGATTCTTTCCAATAAGTGTACATTATTATAGTTAATAAAATACTTTTCAATTTCATTTTCTATACATCTTTGAAAAAAATTATGTATAATCACTTCAAACAAAAAAACAAAAATGACAATGAGTAAAAGAATTATGTATAATCAGTTGAAACAAAAATAACAATAAGAGTATTATCAAGGATGTCTATGCGATTCCTAGTATTATCTTTATTAATTTAAAATTTCTAACCAAATTTTTAATAAGACAAGAAAATAATTTGAATAAAATAAAATAACTTAAATTTCAAAGTGTGAGGATCACGGCTTAGGAAATTTCTGATCTGAAAGTAACACGTATTATATAATTGTATAACTCCAGGAAATTTATAATTTACAACTATTATACACATTTTTCAAAAGATCCTCGGATCTTCTACGTGCCATACTTTAGATTTAATAAAAATAATACTTTAGATTCACTAAAAACAATAGTGAAATGTGACATTTTTTATTTAAAAATAACAATAATTTTTAACACCATATAAACATATAACTTGTAATTGTTTTAAAGACACTGAGATATTCCGTGTGCCCTTATTTAAATTTAATAAAACAATATAAAAATGTGACAATTTTGTATTTAAAAATAACAATAATTTTTAACAACCTTCTCGATAAGAAGTTGTGTAGTTAATTGATTTGAATTTTTTCCGAAGTCTCGCCCTCTCATTGGCCACTCCATAATGAATTGCTCACTGCATAATGAATGGACAAATTCTATGTTATGATTGTTACCAAAGGCGAACCCTTGAAACTACAAAAGAGTTTATGTTAGGGTTTTTGAAAGTAATGAAGGAATAAACTCAACATTTCTAGTGTTTGGGTTAAAGTTGGACTAAAACAATATAAATATAGCAAAGCTTATTGATGAAGAAATAAACTCACATTTTCTGTGTTGAAGTTAGAATTTTGGAATAACTTTTTGTCTACTATATTGTAATTTTTACTGTTAAAATTTTGGAATAACTTTTTGTCCAATAAAATATTCATGAGATATTTATTGTAATTTTTATGGTTAAAATTATCTTTGGAGTATTATGCATGGAATTTAGGAGAAGTTTGTATAATTAGGTAAAGGTGTTTTGAATAATTACGTAAAGGCTTACAAGTTGTGGTGTGGACTCAATTTAACTAGATAGCTAAGAATAAATCCAATTTGATGGTTTTTTTTACACTTTGATGATAATTAAGGTGGTTTTCAAACAAACTAATCCTTTAAACTAACTCTAAAGGGTTGAAGCTCCAAGCTCCACAATATCATTGTGAAAATTAGGCAAATCATGGTTTAGTTGAATAAAGTGGATTTATATCATATGAGAAGAGGAGATGGTGAGTATAATATATTACTTTGAATCTTAATGTTTTTAGAAAAAAAAAAATGAGATTTAAGTTTTTCTACCATGTTCCTAGATATTGATGTCAAATCAAACTATCTAATTAATTTGGTAGTTAACAATTTGAAAACACAAAGCTATTAAGAAGAAAAAAAACTAAAACAATTTTTCAAAATTTAGATCCTATAAACATAAAGGGTGTAGGCTTCACGGGCATGTAAGATTTTTTTAATTTGAATGTTCTTTAAAATCTAAATTTATGTTGGGACATTTTGTTAGCAATCAAATTTATATATGTATATTTTAAAAATTAATTTTATGTATTAGAATAATTTTTAGTTTGATATGTATTTTTAAAATTAATTTTATGTATTAGAATAGTTTTTTGGTGAGAAAACTTAATAATACATTTTTTACAAATATTAATATAAATTCAATATTCTTAAAAAAATAAATCACACTTTATAAATATTAATATAAATTTAATGTTTGTAATAGGAATTTAGTTTGATATGTATATTTTTAAGATCAATTTTATGTATTAGAATAGTTTTTGTTGAAAAATAATAATAATAATTATTTTGCAGTCTGTTCAGTCAAATTAAATTAAGATTAAATTTATGTATTATAATAGATTTTAGTTTGATATGTATATTTTTAAGATCAATTTTATGTATTAGAATAGTTTTTGTTGAAAAATAATAATAATAATTATTTTACAGCCTGTTCAAATAGCTAGGTAGAGGGGGGTCTCTTGTCTCACAAACAAAGAGGTCTCATACACCAATTTGATGTGGCTTGGCCGTGATCTTAAAAATAGATTATTATTATTATTATTATAATATAAATTTAATTTTTTTATTAAAAAATAAATCACATTTTATAAAATTGTAAGTTAAAAATTCTACTAAATTTTGAGGACATTTAAGAAGATCATAATAACTCTTACACTTACTCTTTTTCGGTCATATTTGAAAACTCATCATAATAAAGTAGGAGTCTAAAGGCTCTATCTTTTCTGGATTTTCTGGCCACTTTTTCTTTTTGATTTTGCCCAAAATTTGGTGATAAATGATTGGATCTGCAGATTAGAGTGGCTGACAATTTAAACAACAAAAAATAGAAATTTTATCCAAATTTACATCCCAACCCAATTCCTGTGAAAAAACCCAAAAGATAAAAAATACACGGTTTTATTAACTAAACATAAAATTCTGGAATTGCTTTCAATGCAGTCCCAGGCCACACTAATACTGAAATTAGAAAGAACGACACTAACTTCAACGATTTAAAACCACGCCGTTGTTTCCATGCGCATTCTAATGCCCAATAACAACCGGTTGCTAACGGGTCATACAAGAATTATACACGAAAACAACGTTTATTTCTACAGTTTCTACGCACTCTGTTTGCATCGGAGTCTAAATTAAGGTAGGCAGTCAGTCATACAAATTACAGTACCACTGGGCGAGGACTCCGAACAGCGAAGATCTCGTGTGCCGTGCGCACTGTGATTCCATACTTTTCAGACATATCCAGTTCCAGCCCATTCATCTTATCAGGAAGTGTCCAGTCAAAACAGTGCAATAGCTGCGCCAATCCATATTGTACCACAAGCATCCCCAACTCCTCTCCCGGGCATCCTCTCCTGCCTGCTCCGAACGGAATCCACTCACAGTTGCGAAGTTTTTCTTCCATGGAGCAACCTTTCATGAATCTCTCAGGCACGAACCTTTCGGCATCCTCCCATGCCGCTGGGTTCCTTCCGATTGCCCAAAGGTTCACCAAAACGTGAGTGTTTTTGGGAATCTCATAGCCTAACACATTGCAGGCTTCCATAGATAAGTGGGGAAGGGCAAGGGGTGACGCCGGGTGGAGTCTAAGCGTTTCTTTCACCACAGCTTGTAAATAAAGGAGAGAAGGAAGATCAGATTCACGCACCATCCGCCCCATTCCTACTACACGTTCCAGCTCGTCCTGAACCTTCTTCAACATTGTCGGGTTCCTCAACAATTCGGCCATTGCCCACTCTAGGGTTGTAGACGACGTGTCCGTTCCAGCGGACAACATATCCTGCCATCATCATCAGCAAGAACACATCAATACAGTATCACAGTGTACTGCCTCATATTTATTTATTCAAAAGCTGCCAATGAAATGCAAAACATGCAATTTTTACATACATAGAGGAGGGACTTTATATTGTCTCGTGTAATTTGGAGCTCCATATCTTTATCTACAGAAGCTGCAAGCAAAACATCTACCAGATCTCGCGTGACGTTGGGGTCATTCTGGGCAGCGTGCTCGTCTAGTATTTTCTCTAGGAAGTCGTCTTGTATGCTATGCACGTCCTTCAAGCGTCGGTTGAGACCTTGTAGATCCATCCAGGCCAGGGATGGTATGTAATCTCCGAAATTAAAAGCGCCAGCTAAAACAAAGCTTTCCTTGATAATGGAATTGATTCTTCTACTGCCAATGGAGTCTTGGTCCGAAAACTTTTTACCGAAGGTCATCCTGCACATTATGTCAGTCGCCAAGGTTGACACGGTTTTGCTAATGTTTACGGGATGATCTGAATTAGCAATAGACTGAATCATAGCAGAGACCTCCTCTTCTCTAATAAATCGGAAGAATTCCAAGCGTCTGGAGTTCAGCAACTGGAAAACGCAGAGCTTACGCACTTCCCTCCAGTAATGGCCATACGGAGCAAATCCGATGTCGGTGCAATTATACCAAAAAGAATTAGAGGCTGCGGATGGAGGTCTGCTAGCGAAAACCAGATCATGCGTCTTGAAAAACTCCTTGGCCATATCAGGTGAAGAGACGACTAAGGTGAGAGCAGAGCCGAGGTTGAGAGACATGAGAGGCCCGAATTTCAGAGAAAGAGCTGCCAGTGCTTGGTGTGGAAGCTTTCCCAGCTGGTGAAGATTTCCGATGATGGGCAACGGGAACGGCCCTGGGGGCAGCCTCCTTTTCCTTCCCTTGACTAAGAAGCTCCATGCCGCCACCAATGCAACGAGAGCTATGGCGAGTTTCATATAAAACTCATGGCGTTCCAGAAGGGGCCTCTCGGATCCTAACTCGTTCACCATTCTTACTTATCAACAACAATACAATCAGGTAAATCACCGTCTGGTCTTCTCTCCGGTCGCGCAGGTACAGGTACTTATAATTGCGTGGAAGACGTATTTCACTAGAAATCTATTGCCTTGGACCGCCTTGCCCCCACGGTCCCCACCTGCAGTTGGACGCATAGAAAGAGGCTTCTACCAGTTCTGGAATCTGACATCTTTCAAGTAAAACATTGCTGAAAATTTGATGACGCTACGCATGGAAAGAGGCCTCCACCATGTCTAGAATTTCACATCTCTAACTTGAACATGGGATGACAGCGAAATATTTTCCATCTCTTTCCTTTTATTATACGGGCCCCGAATGGATCGTTAAGACCCTCAGGCCGATGTTTGATAATAATCAATTTTTATGTTCACCATCAACCTAGCTATGAGTTGGTGGTGTATAAGGTTCTTTTGTTCGTAGGACAAGGATACTTTCATGATTATTAAAATCTAAGGTATACATAACTACGATGTTTGTTATTAATAATGGTAATAATCAATTTATGTTCACCATCAAGCTAGCTATCAAGTTGGTGTATGAATGAGGTTATTTTGTTTGTAGGATAAGATATTTGATTATTAAAGTCTATCATCTCTGTTATTAATAATGATAATAATCAATTTTTATGTTCACCATCAAGCTAGCTATTACTTGGTGTATGAGGTTCTTTTGTTTGTAGTTCAAGGGATCCCTTCACACAAAGTCCATTATTAAAGTTTGAGGTATACATACCTCCTAGGTTTGTTATTAATAATGATAATAATCAATTTGTATGCTCACCATCAAGCTAGCTATCAAATTGGTGTATAAGATTTTTTTGTTTGTAGGACAAGGGATCCCCTAGCAGGGATTTGATTATTAAAGTCTACTGAGGTATACATACCCTAAAGTCTTTTCCATTTGAACTTGTAACTTCCAAGAAAAACACACATGTTCTCAACTATTTGGAACAATTCCAATCCTGCAACTTTAGAACTCTCAACCTTTAAACAAAGACTTACAACTAAAAACTCAATAAAATGACCATACCTATATTTTTTAGGAGTTGGCTAGTTGTTCTACTAAATAGTTTTTGAATGTAGAAATGGATTCATGCACTCTGATTTTACAGAAATAATCACTTAAATTTACAAATCCAACAATTTCTAGCAGACAAATTTCCCCTTGAAAAATCTTCATTTAGTAGAATTTTTAACCTAGTTATGAATAAACTTTTAGAATCATAAAAAAATCATATATATATATATATATATATATATATATATATAATTTTTATTCATAACTAAGTTATATATATATGATTTTTATTCATAACTAAGTTATATATATATATATATATATATATATATATATATATATATATATAACAACATAGTGTGAGGTTTAATCCATTCAAGACACTTAATGTTTTAATTTTATTTTGTCTTTATTTTATTTTATTTATAAAGTTATTAAAATAGGGAGGACTAATAATAATAGCAATATATTTTCATTATA
>ML792320.1:171037-199228 GCA_009831015.1 Picea engelmannii | reverse complement strand
TTATTTTAAAAAGCTAGAAAATGGAAGCTTTATTATCTTGCTATTGTATGTAGATGACATGCTTGTTGCAGGGTCTAGTATGCAGGATATAAATGTGCTCAATAAGAAATTAGCCAATTCATTTGCGATGAAGGATTTGGGTGCTGCAACGAAAATCCTTGGCATGAGAATAACAAGAGACAAAAAAATTCACAAATTGACATTGTCTCAGGGTGAGTACATAGAGAATGTGTTGGAGAGGTTTAGAATGTAGAATGCAAAACCAGTTAGTAGACCTTTGGACAACCATTTCAAATTAACTAAGGAAATGTGTCCCAAGACAAAGGAGGAGATATAATACATGTCTAGGGTCCCATATTCATCAACAGTTGGCAGCTTGATGTATGCAATGGTTTGCACAAGACCAGATATTGCACATGCAGTGGGAGTTGTGAGCAGGTATATGAACAATCTAGGTAAAAAACATTGGGAGGAAGTAAAGTGGATTCTCAGGTATTTGAGAGGTACTACTACTCATGCATTATGTTTTGGAGGTTCAGACACTTTTCTACAGGGATATGTTGATTTAGATATGGCAGGTGATAAAGACAACAGGAGGAGCACCACAGGGTATGTTTTTACTATAGGTGGAACAACAGTAAGTTGGATTTCGAAAATGCAAAAGGTTGTTGCACTTTCAACAACAGATGTAGAATATATTTCTGCTACAGAGGCTAGTAAAGAGATGATTTGGTTACAGAGGTTTATGGAGGAATTGGGAAAGAAGCAGGAGAACAACAAGTTATACTATGACAGTTAGAGTGCCATTCACCTTGCAAAGAACTCAACCTTCCATTCGAATACTAAGGATATACAGTTGAGGTGCCACTTCATACAATCCGCCTTGGAAGATGGACATTTGAAGTTAGAAAAGATACACACTAGCCAAAATCCTGCAGACATGTTAACAAAGGGAGTAACTAGGGAGAAACTGAGTTCCTGCTCAGTTTCAGTTGGTCTTCAAGAATCAAGATGAAGATGAGAAATTTTCCAGATCCAAGAAGGTTCAGAGTCCAACATATACAACAGTGGTGGAGTTTTTGAGATCAGTCTCCAAGTGGGGGATTGTTGGTTGTGGAGCCTGATTCTCTTCCTGATTTAGAGGTCCTTGCTTTTAGCCGTGTTTATACCCCATGAAGTATTTACACCCTAGAAGTATGTACACTCTTCCATGCGGAGGAGTGCAGAGGGGGGGTACCCCCTTTGCGGGGTCCAGGGGGGTTATCCCCCTGGCTGGGGGCTTTGGGGGCAAGAGGGCCTCTAGCGGGGGTTCGGGGGCGAAGCCCCGGAAGAAAAAATTGCCTTGTAAATGTATATTGTAATTTCATTGTAAATCTAGACCGTTCATTATAAGGTCGCAGATCTAATGGTAGAGATTATGTTAGGGTTTTTTTCCCTAGAAGGCAACCCTCTTTTATGAGGGAAATGTATTGTGGCTATGGTGGATTCTGAATATTGTATTCTGAGATAGGAGACTATGAGAGAAAGAAGTGGAAGTTACAGCGGGTTTGCTGTAGGTTGTATCCCTTCATATGATGGATAATAATAAAGGAAGGACTTGGCAATTTCTCTGGTGGACGTAGCCCACACTGGGTGAACCATGTAAATCTGTGTCTCTATTGTATTGTGTATCTTCTGTGTTTTGTTTTCGCATTTGTTTTATTTTATTGCTCCACGGTCCTATTTTTCTAATAGCGCTGCTCGATTGGAGGTTGCCCCCTCGAAGAGGCCTGTGAACATTGCTTTCTGAATCAAAGTGCTAGTTCTGTTGTTGTTCTTATATCATTTCTGTGTTATTGTGGAGATTATGCCAGATATATTACTGTTATTCTGCCATTTCTAGCATTTTATTTCTGTTCTGCATATTTATTATATCTGGTATCTTGTAGCTGGAATGGTATCATCATCATCCGCATCATCATCAATTAGTATAACACTAATACATCATTATCATCAATGATATCATGAGGTTGATAAAACATCAACAATAGCATCATCATCACAACACAAAGGCTGGAGCAACAACAACATCACAACACGAAGGGTGGAGCAACAACATCATCATCATCATCATGGGGCAACATAATGAGGCAGGTGTTACAACATTTTGTGGTACTTTGAAAGTCCCTAAGGAGTTTCCCAATTATCTGGGATCTTTTCATCGAGTGACTTATAAAAAATTGCATTAAATGAGCATAAATTAAAGTGCACCATTAAAGAAGGAAAGGCTAAAAAATGAAGAGACATAAGCATCAAATCTGAACACAAAAACTTGATAATGGATTTCATCCCTGGTGGACTGCGTCTCCAGGTCCTTCTCTCAAATGGGTAGGTTCTTTCATTAACTCAACAAAAGAATTTGGAAAAATACATAAGTATACCTCATTCTAAAATCAAGCTTCATAAATAATGCTCAGATAAAAAAACATACAACACCACTGAATTCATGGCATTGAATTACCCAAAAATGATTGTCTCCATGCCTTGATCTGACTCTGGCACTCCCAATTCCAAGAAGAAATTTGTCTCGGTTTCCATGCCCCTCTGCAACCTGCAATTAATGACTAGACTGCATAGAAATGCATGCCCAAAGGTCATACCATACGTGCGCCTTCCTCCCCTAGCTCAAAGGACTCAACATTTAATTAATCTGGGTGGCGTTCAATACAAAGCATGGACCTTTGGTCTGTTGGTTTGGGTGGAATTGTTACGACACATAGTGGGGAGGAGGTCCTGGGGTCAAACTTGTTGGCTTCCCTCTTTTGGGTTTTAATTCGGTTCAATATATATATATTACAAAGTTGTTCTGCTATGTTTAGTGGTGGCACTATCTATATCCCAACAGTTATATCATGGCCAAGTTTGGCGTGGTTCGCAATATTTGGAGGACTCGCCAAACTTTTAATTTATTTTTCAAAATTCGCTCATGTGTTGTCATTGTGCTTTTTTCGCCTGCCATGTGGCAGCCTTTGATTGGGCCATGTGGCATCCTCCCATTGGGCCATGTCATCCTATGCCATGTCATCATGCCACATCATCATGCCACGTCAGCATACAAATCGTAAAGACTGCCACATGGCATGATCTTATTGGTCCATGCATCGGGCCGAAAAATGCTAAAACTAGGTGACATGTGGCAGCCTCTGGTTCTGCCATGTCACTATGCTGATGTCAACATGACATGCGTCACCTTATTTCTCCTTCCACATGTGATGTATAGATGCTAATGTCAATAGTACGAATGCTGACTCATCCCCTTCTAAGTGGGCTAGGTTTACCAAACTTTGACCGTGAATATATTTCAATCCGTAAATTCGTTTGGTGAGCTGTTTTTTCCATTAGAAATCTTGTGATGCACTCTTCGTGATCATGTCATTTTCATTAAGTTTTGGGAACTTTGGATTTTTTCCCTTTCTCTATCTATTGAAGCCATTCTTAGCGTCCTGAGTAGCCTCTGCGAGTTCTAAGTTGTTCTTAGATTTCTATGGATCCTTTTTGGATCAAGCCTTCCAAATGATATATTTTTGGACCGCCAAAAGCTTTCATCAAACAGGTAAGTGAGGGAAGAGTCCCTTCACTTTGTCCTTATCTATCCACCTTTCCTTGCTTGGATGTGTGCCCTTTAAGCCTACTCGAAGATAATCAGCAACACCCATGCGTGAAGTCCTCGTCCTTCTGTCCAAGATGATATCTTCCTGTAACTCATCCAATTACTCAAGTGTAAACTCATCCATTGAAGGTATTGAAACTTCCTCATCTTGATCCATGATCATGGGAGCCTAAAAATTTTTCAAGTTCTCAACGTTCACAACTGAGTAAATCTTCATATAAGGTGGAATATCCAGACGAAAATAATTGGTACCACTTTTCTCCAAGATAGTGAAGGGTCCATAATGAATGGGCTTGAGTTTCTTTACTTC
The DNA here is from genome assembly GCA_009831015.1 of Picea engelmannii. Taxonomy (NCBI): domain Eukaryota; kingdom Viridiplantae; phylum Streptophyta; class Pinopsida; order Pinales; family Pinaceae; genus Picea; species Picea engelmannii. Next base: position 195,269 of record ML792320.1, on the reverse strand, counting down.
ACCCTTCAATATCTCCTTGCTGATGTGAAGCCATACCCGGTCTCCAACCTAGAACTGATGATCGACCCTGTGCTTGTCATGCCAAGCTTTATACTGTTCTTGAATTTTTTCCAATTGTTCCCTAACTGCTCGATGTATCTATTGGATCCTCAGGATAAATTTGTGGGCTTTGTCCTCTATTCGTTCTCCATTCACATCGACATCTCTCCCATACATAAAGTCCAAAGGAACCTTGGGTAGGTACCCAAAAAATGTCTCAAAAGGTGAAATCTGAGTGGAAGAATGTAAAGCTTGGTTACAAGCATGATGTACATAGGGTATCTGTTCATCCCATAACTTGGGATGCTTGTTGCAGTAGCCTCAAAGAAAAAGTACCACTGTTTTGTTTACCACTTTTGTCTGTCTGTCGGTCTATGTATGGAAAGAAATGCTCCTCTTCAATTTGGTGTCCATCACCCTCCACAATCTAGTGCAAAAGTCCCCAAGGAATCAAGTATCTTGATCCAAGAAAATGGATGTGGGTGACCCAAAGTGAACCCAAACATGCCGAAAGAAGAGATTAACAGTCTGCTCAGTAGTGATCTACTTTTTACATGGCATCAAGACACACATATTGCTAAACCTATCCACTACAACATACAAATAATCATGACCGCCTTTGGTCATCACTAAACCCCCTACAAAATCCATGGAAATGATTTCCAATGGATGGGATGGAACATGAAGTGGTGATTATAGCCTCAATTCTCTATTAGTGGGATTACAAGTAGAACACATCACACACCCCTTTACATATTTAGTTACAATTTCTTTCATTTGAGGCCAATAACGAAACCTCTGAAAATGAGCCATAGTTTTTCCTACCCCAAAATTCCCAGACACAAGCGAAGTGTCAAATTATCGTATTACATGGACTCGTTCACTAGTATGAATACATAGTGTCCCAAGATGATAGAGTAATTTTCCCTGCAGACAATAGTTCTCTACATGTGAACCATGGGTTAGTTTCTCATATACTTCTTTAAAATCTTCATCGATGACATGTTGTTCTACATAGATATCATGAGATAAATAAGTATTCTTCAAAATAATAGAAGCAACAATAGGAGGTCTAGAAATCATATCGGATACCTTGTTACTTGTACCCTTCTTGTACTTGATTATCAAATGAAATTGATGTAGAAAACTCATCCATCTGTAGTGTCGAGATCATTGCAATTTGGTCTGTGCTTGAAGATACTGTAAGGGTTGGTGATCTGTATGTATAATTGTTTCCTTCCCTAACAAGTAGTGGTTCTATTTCTTTACGCTTTGAACTAATGAATACAACTCTTTATCATATGTAGTATTTTTAAAAACAACTTGGTTAAAAATTTTAGAGTGGTAACATATAGGCTTATGATATTGCATCAATACTGCACCCATGGTGTATCCGTTGTTATCTGTCTTGATATCAAAAGGTTGTTGAATATTCGACAATGCTAATACTGGTGCAGTACTGATCTTCTCCTTCAAAGTGTCGAAATCTTTTTGTTTCTTTCCTTCCCACTCAAAAGTGTTCTTCACACTGGTTAAGGCATGCAAAGGAGATGCTATAAAAGAGAAGTTGGAAACGAACCTCCTCCAATACTAGACTGCACCTAATAAGCTTCGAACTTTGGTTACACTTTTTGGCTCAAGCCAATTTACAATTACATTAATTTTGGAAGGATCAATTTTTGATTGTCCTCCTACAATATGACCTAAGTACACAAGTGAAGTCTTGCCAAATTCACATTTAGAAAATTTTACATACAACTTTTCCCTTTGCAAAGTATCCAATACTTTCTTTACATGCCTCACATGTTCATTCCAAGTCCCTCTAAAAATAATAATGTCGTCTAAATACACAATCACAAAGTCATCTAGGAAAGGCCTGAATACATCATTCATCACATACATGAAAGTTGCCAGAGCATTACAAAGCCCAAATGACATAATTAACCACTCAAGTGATACCTGTTTGGTTTAAAAGGAAGCTTTCCATGCATCTTGTTCTGTGACCTTGATTTGATGATATCCACTACACAATTCCAACTTAGTGAAATAAACAACATTCTTCAACTGCTCAAGTAAATCATCTATATGAGGAAGAGGGTAACGATTTTTCCCCATGATTTTATTTAAGGCTTGGTAATCGACACACATTCACCTTGTTCCATCTTTCTTTGTCACCATCACGATCAGAGAACCACAAGGAGATGAACTGGGCCTGATGACCCCTTGATCCAATAAGCCCTATACCTGCTTCTTGATCTTTGTCATCTCTATAACTGACATCCTGTCCATGCCCACATTAGGAAGAGGAGAATCCTGCTGAAGATGTATCTCATGTTGGATTTGCCTCTTAGGAGGTAATCCATTTGGTTCTTGAAAAATATCATCATACTTATAAACAATATCAATTATTTCCTTTTTATGAGAAGGATCGCATCCTTGGAAAGCGTCAGATGTCCCGACATCTTTTTCTCTTATGACCATGAGTACATATCTCTTATTAGTGTTTATGAGTCTTTTCATTTTCCATACACTAACAAGTGTTGTATTTACCCTCATGCTATGAGATCTAACAATATATTCCACTCCGCCTTTAGCAAGGTGGTATTTGTTCTCATGACGAAAGAAGAATTCTTTTCTATCATAAAGATAAGGACTTTCCAACACTATGCCACATATATCAAGTGGTACAACATCCAAATCCACTTCATCAATCAAATTTGAAGCTATAGAAAATCTGACCCTACATTGTTTGGTGACATTAAGTTTTGCTTTATCACATGCCCAACCAAGAAGATAAGGCTTCATATGTGGTTTCATTTCAAGACCCATATTCTTGACAAGTGCTTCAGATATTAAGTTTACTTGGGAACCCAGATCAAATAATGTATCTATCTTAGTGTGTTTAGATACAACTCTTATGTGAAATAATTCATTCCTCTTTCATTCATCATCATGAGATTAATTATTGGAACTTGAACTAGCATGAAGGGAATATTTACCTTGTACTCCAACTGTTGTGATCTTTCCTTCATCTCCTGAATCAGAACCAATATCTTGTTTCACTGTAGCAACGATTTTTGTCTTCCCTTTTCCACCGAACTATTTCTGTTTCCTTTTTGGATGCAGTTTCCAACAATGCTCTTCATCGTGAACGTTTTTCTTGTAATGAGTGCAATATGGCTTTCCTCCTTCTCTCATCACTGTGGCATCCTTCTTGTCCTTCCTTTTAAACTTCTTGAAAGTTTTATGTGGGAGATTGGAAGGCTTCTTCGTGGCATCTTCTTGAACATGCTTCCCCCTGTTCTGAAGGTGAGTGGCTTGCACACAAACTTCGTCAAGAATAGTGGGGTTAAACAAGAGAAAAGTATGACGAATATAACTGTGAAGTGCGCCAATATACTTCATTAAAGTTTCATAATAATCCAAAGGAATGTTTAATGCAAGAGCTTTCTTCCTAAATTCTTCTGTGAAACCTTGTACAATTTGACCTTTACTTTGCCTTAAAGTTTTCCATTCCATCATTGCTTTAAGTAAATACCCTAATGGATAAAATTGCTTCCTTATCATTGATTTAAATTCTAACCATGAGAAAAGAAGATTACCACCTTACTTATGTCCCGAAGAGTTCTCTCCCACCATATGAGAGCGATGCCTTCCAACTGAAGAGAAGCTAGTTGTACTTTAACTTCCTCTTCGTCAATATGCTGAACACGACAATATACTTCAACCCGTCAGATCCAATTATCTAGCTTTTCAAGATTAGCATCTCCATTAAACATAGGTAAAGAAAATTTTACATCTAGCTTTAATAATGGTTTCTTAAAAGAGGCTTTATGGCTAGAATGATGAGAATGATGAGAATACTGAGAGGAAGAAGAACTAGAACTTGAAGGTGAAGATGGAGGCTTAGGAGAATCTCCTCGAGCCCCTTGGTTCATCGAAGCATCATCATCAACATATGCTTCCTTTTTCTTCCATTTCTTCGTCATCCTCTTCTCCTAATCTCCATACATCCGTTTGACCATTTCTGACATGCAATAAAAGACTATATGAAAAATTTTCTTCTGTTCATCACGCTTGTCCTCTTCTGCCATTTTCTTCCTTCGGGATGCACGACCAACTTTGCGATCGAAAGTATTAAGAGTTCCTTCACCTTGCTTATTCTTGGACCTAGTAAGCATTCACACTCAAAATTCAAGTCAAAGACGACATCTCTGATACCAACATGATCCATGATCTTTTCATCGAGTGACTTATAAATAATTGCATTAAATGAGCATAAATTAAAGTGCACCATTAAAGAAGGAAAGGATAAAAAATGAAGAGACATAAGAATCAAATATGAACACAAAAAATTGATAGCGGAGTTCATCCCTGGTGGACTACATCTCCGGGTCCTGCTCTCAAATGGGTAGGCTCTTTCATTAACTCATCAAAAGAATTTGGCCAAATACATAAGTATACCTCATTATGAAATCAAGTTGCAGAAATAATGCTCATATTAGAAAACATACATCACCATTGAATTTGTGGCATCGAATTACCCAAAAATTACTGTCTCCATGCCTTGATCTGACTCTGGCACTCCCAATCCCAAGAAAAAAATTGTCCTGGTTTCTATGCCCCTCTGCAACATGCAATTAATCACTGGACTGCATAGAAATGCATTCCCAAAGGTCGTATTGTACACGCGCCTTCCTCCCCTGGATCGATGGACTCAACATTTAAGTAATCTGGGCGACGTTCAATACAAAGCACGGATCGTTGGTATGTTGGTTTGGGTGGAATTGTTAAGGCATAGAGTGGGGAGGAGGTCCTGGGGTCAAATCGACGGGCCTCCCCCTTTTGGGTTTTAATNTATATATATATATATATATATATATATATATATATGTATATATATATTACAAAGTTGTTTCTCTATGTTTAGCAGTGGATATATTCATATCCCAACAGTTATATTGTGGCCATGTTTGGCGTGGTCCTCCATATTTGGCGGACCCGCCAAAATTTTAATTTTTTTTCAAAATTCGCTCACGGGCTATCATTGTGATTTTTCTGCCTGCCACATGTCAGCCTTTGATTGGGCCATGTGGAAGCCTCCCATTAGACCACATCATCCTTTTCCATGTCATCATGCCACGTTATCATGCCACATAAACGTACAAATCGTACGGACTACCACGTGGCATGATCCTATTGGTCCACGAATAGGCCCGAAAATGCCAAAACTGGGTGACACAGGGTAGCCTATGGTGCTGCCACATCACCATGTTGATGTCATGTTGACATCATCATGACACATCACCTTCCTACTCCTTCCATGTGTGTTGTACAAATGATATCGTCAACAGTACGGATGTTGACTCATCCCCTGCTGATTGGGTTAGGTTGACCAAACATTGACCGTGAATATATTTCATTCCGTAACTCCGTTTGACGAGCTGTTTGTGTCGTTAGAAAGATTGCGACGCACTCTTCGCGATCATGTGATTTTTCACTAAGTTTTGGGAACTTTAATTTTTTTCCCTTTCTCTATCTACTAAAGCCATTCTGAGCATCCTAAGTTGCCTCTGCGAGTTTTGAGTTGTTCTTAGCCTTCTCTAGATCCTTTTTGGATCACCTAGGAATCATAATATTCCCTAGGATATAAATCCTAATGAATCTACCACATGGTACTCTGACAGGACGTCCTTATTGGAACTTCGAGATCTTCCTAGTAATCATAAGATTCCCTAGGATTATAAAAATCCTAATGAAGCTACCACTACTGACCAAAACTAGCATATACATGCACAGGTTCTCTAACAGACCGTCCTTATCGGACCTTTGGGATTTATCTAGGGATGATCAATCCCCTAGGATATAAAATCCTAATTGAGCTACCCACTGTTGGGCATAGTATCATCAACATCACTCCCCCATTCGAGGGAGGTCCTTTTGGACTATACCAATCTTGTCTCGAAAGTGCTAAAACTTTACACAAGACAGAGGCTTGGTCAACACATCTGCAACTTTCTCATCTGTGCCAACACATTGGAACTTTATGGCTCCCTTCTGCACCATATCATGAATGTAGTGATACCAGATTTCTATGTGCTTCAACTTGTCATGGAACATAGGGTTCTATGTCATCTTTATGTAGCTCTGGTTATCTCATAGAATCACAGTTGCTTCCATCTCCATATCAAATAGAGCTGTCAACAAATTTTGTAGCCATATGGCTTCACAACTGATGGAACATGCAACAATGTATTCTGCTTCTACTGTGCTGAGAGAAATACTAGATTGCTTCCTACTCTGCCATGAAGTCATGGCTGACCCCAAACTAAAACAACATCCTGAAGTTATCTTTTTGTCAGAAACACTTCTAGCTCAATCTGAATCGGTATAACCAATCAGTGTCAAATCTTTATCTCCATTGTAGCAGAAACCACAGTCCAACGTACCCTTAAGGTATCTCATCACATGTTTTGCAACAACAAGGTGAACACGTCTGGGATCTACCAAATACTGACTCAAGGTGCTCACAAAAAAACATATATCTGGCCTGGTATTCATCAGATACACCAACGATCCAATGATATTGTCTATACAATGTAGCAACAACCAATTCTAACGAAGTATCAACTAGGAGCTTCAAATTTGTTTCCATGGGTGTTTTCATGGATTTACAATCCAACATATTAAACCTCTTTAGTTTTTCAACTGCATACTTCCCTTGGTTAAGGAAGATGTTATTTGGGCTCTGCCAAACCGCAATACCTAAGAAATAATGCATTAGGCCTAAGTCTTTCATCTCAAATTCTGCAGCGAGCTTATTCTTACAATCAATGATGAGATTTTATTCTTCGGTCAAGAATAAGTCATCCAGATACAACAAAAATATAATTGGATCCATTCATAACCTTGAAGTAAAGGTTAGAGTCAACTTTACTCTTGGTAAATCAAAATCTCGTCAGGAAATTGTCAATTCCTCCATACCAAGATCTAGGAGCGTGCTTCAACCAGCAAACATGAGTCCTTATGTCTTCAACTTCAAACCCTCAAGGTTGTTCTATATACACTTCTTCTTCAATGACACCATTCAAGAAGGTTGTTTTCACATCCATCTAGTGTAACTTCCACTTCATATTAGCTGCAAGGGCTATGATGGTTCTGATAGAAGTGTATTTAGCTACATGAGAAAACGTCTCTTCATAATCAATGACTTCCTTTTGAGAAAAGACACAAGCTAAAAACCTTTCTTTATGTTTCTCAATACTTTTGTCAGCAACATGTTTTATCTTGTATAGCCATTTGGAAGATACCACATCTTTGCTCTTCGGTCTGAGAACTATTTCCCATACATCATTCTTTATAATGGATTGGTATTATTCCATCATGGCATCTTCCCATTCTTTCTTCTGAATGGCTTCTTCAAAGAAAGTAGGCTCCTCTATGAAATCACACATCAAAGCCATATAACTAGAGAATGTATTAGATTTCTTGACTTTTCTCATGGTTCCTTCTGGGGCACCATACTTCTCTCCATATTGAATTAGTTCCCTTGCCCAAGCTGGCTTTCTCTTGTGAGAGATATTCATTGGGGAGGTTCTTGAGATTCTATCATGTCATGATCTTCTGGAACATCCTCATTAGGGGAAACAGTGACTTCCCTCACTGGTTCTGCAACTCTAGAAGCTACAGGTTCTTCTTCACATTCTTCTTCAAGATGGCATCTCTTTGATTTCTTGAGTGTTGCATCTTCATCAAAGGTTACATCTCTACTGATCTCAATATGATGGTAACCTAGTATGTAAATTTTGAAGGCCTAAGAGACCTCACAATATCCAACAAATATTCTCTTCTCTTTCGGAATGTGTACAAACAATGGACAACCAAATATTTTGAGATGGCTTACTTTTGGCTTCTTTCTAGAGAAAAATTCTTGGGGGGTTTTGAACCCAAGTGCACTATGGGATAATTTGTTTTGTACGTACATTGTCATTCTTGTTGCTTCTGCCCATAAGGGAATTGGAATATCTTGATCATGGATCATAGTCTTCACTACTTCCATTATAGTTTTTTTTTTTATGCTACACCATTTTGTTGAGGATTTTAGGCAGTGTTGAGCTCCCTCTTAATCTCGACATCTTTGCAAAATATTACAAACTCTTTTGAGGTGTATTCTCCTCCATTATATGACCTGAGTATCTTGATTTTTATTTCAGAGAGATTCTCTATCAAGGCTTTGAATTCGTTGAATTTCCCAAGAAATTCATCTTTTGATTTCAAGAAGTAAACCCAATTCTTGTGAGAATAGTCATCAATAAATGATACATAGTATACATACCCACTAAGAGAGGTGAATGGAATTGGGCCACATACATCTAAGTGGATGAGCTCCAAGACTCCTTATTTACTGCCGCTCTTCGAGAAAGGATTCTTGATGTTCTTTCCTTGTGCACATCCCTTGCACACACCTTCATGATCAACCTTGAAATATGGTAGACATATAAATTATTTTCTCACATATGGTAAGGCCTTGTAGTTGATGTGAGCTAGTCTTCTATGAAAAATTTCACACAGACTCTCGGTGGAGCGAGTCAAGGCTACATCTGAGTGACGTTTTAATTTATATAGGCCACCTTATTTTGTTCCAATAATAATTTCATCTTCTATGGTGTTTCCTTTAGGCCACATAAGGACTTCACCATCTATGAATGCAAACATGAAGCCTTTCTTATCTAAAGATGAGATAGAAATAAAATTCTTCATAAAACTTGGTACATATAGTACATCCTTCATCTTCATTAGGGTCCCTGAATCAATTTTGTAATTGGACTCTCCCACTCCTTTGATAGGGTATTGGTAATAATCTCCAAGTGTAACTTTCTGGGGAAAGTTATTTTCTATAAGGCTAGAGAGAATTCCTCTTTGACCTGTCATGTGCTTGGAAGCCCCACTATTTATGAGCCAAGTGTCCTCACCAGGTGACACTAATGCTGAGAGGGAAGAGATTAAGACATAGTCTTCAATATTTTCTTTAATCATGTTTGTGGGTGGCTCATCATCTTCAACTTCATGGGTATGGTGTCTTTTGTTATTTCTCTTCTTGTATTCTTCTCTTCTAGTTGGACAATTCTTAGCAATATGTCCCATCTTTTTACAATGGTAACATTGGTAGGATGAGATATCCTAAATTCTCTTCTTTGACCTTTCTGAAACTTTTGGAATCTCCTTGGAGGGTGAGATTCTTTATGGATGGATCTATTTGGGGAGTGAGACTGCTTATGTACATGGGTCTCCTTATTGAAGTGAGACCTTATCTTTCCTCCTCTAGCATGAGCATCTAGGGATTGATATTCATCCCTTAATAGTACTGCTTCTCGGTTAGCTACTCTTGCTTCTTCTTGAACAAATTCTTCCCAAAGAATGTCAAATTGTAGTTTCTCCTTTCTGGTAAAAATGGTTTGGATGAATGCATCCCAAGGTATTGTGAGACCATTAAGAGTTGTCATTATGATTTCATATTCATTTAGGGTATCTCCAATTTCTTCTAGTTGTTCCTTGAATTGAGATGTTCTACAAAAATATTCATGAATTGTGTCTCCTTTCTGCATCTTTTTATTCTTGAGTTGAGTTATCAAGTTCATCTTCTGATTAATGTTTATTCCTTCATACAATTTGGTTAGGGCATACAAAATGTATTTTGGGGTATCTTAGGTGCCACTTAAGGGATCAATTGATATTTGATAGAGTCTTCAATGATTATTTTATCCCTAACCATGTCCTTATGGTACTTTTCTTTAGCTGTAGCATCTGCTGGTTCTGGTACATTTTCTTTGAGACATCTTGACCTGGAGCTGGGAAAATGACCAAAAAATGAAAGTGCTTAAAGTTTAGATCTGAACTTACCAGGAGATGCGCTTGGCTGAGGTGAGTAGCCTGGTGTAGTTAGTTTTTTGAAAATCCAACTTTTACCCCTTCAAAATGATCTTGCACAAATCTAGACTAGTACTTCTAGTATTGTTTTTGGTTTCCTAGATTTCTAGTACTAGTAAAAACTATGGTTTCACTTTTTGGGAGTTATGTCCATTGAAAAAGTGTGCTCAAGCTGTCAAGGAGTTCACTGGGATAGGGTGCACTTGCCAATAAGTTTTTAGGATGAAATTACCCTTCAACAAAATCCCTAATTTTCTTGTACAACAAAAGTGATGTTTTTTCTTATTGAGTGAAATGTGCTCTCTTCATCTTAACTTTGATACCATGTTAATTTTAGAGCAGCTACTAAGTTTCTTTTCAATTTACTAGACAATAATAGCATATGCAAGATCACTTAGAGAAACATAATCACAAGATACACAACATTTGTCCTAGGAAACCCTCATGGGGGAGAAAACCTGGCAAAAACTTCCTTAATATAGATAGCCAATACAATGCTAAGACAATAAGCCAAAACACTAGAGAATATCCCATAAAATTGTGCACTAGATGAGTGAGATGAATGAGTGAATGAATGAGGCACTGACCTCTCTTATTTATACTAGCTTCCAGACACTATGGAGGTGTCTCTTCATTGGGCAGGGCCGAGTTCTTCACTTAGTGGCTAAAACCACTTTAATTAGGCATGGGGCCGAACTTCCCAATTAGCATGATATAATTATGGATTTACCAATCCACAAAAGGGGATTTGGTCATTTACAAATCCTGACATGATCAATTTGTTGAGCACTCAACACACCCTAAAAAGTCTACGTAAACTTTCACTTTTTGGGTACCACTTGATCTTTTGGCATTGTCTGATATGAAAAATGTGTCCTTTGCTTATCATTTTTTATTCTCACTAAGTATTTAAAAGCTTTCTTGGACATGTGAAAATCATTAACTTAAAATAATAATATCTAAATTAGAGAAATGACAGTCAAAGTTTTCCCGGACGCGCTTAAGGAGTTCAACATCCAGACGGATTAAGCGTGAAAGAAAATGCTAGAGAGAACCAAAGTTGTTGAGTCCCGATCTTTGTCGACGTCGGAAGACGCAAAATTTATTTTGCGACAAGCACCACCAAGAATATCATTGATGACTGATCAATTCGGCATCGATGAAAGGTTTAAAGAATAAGCATTGAATGAAAAATGAAATAATAATCGTTGATCGCCGACTTTCAAGACGTTTTCGGTATCAGGAGATTCGAAGGATGATAACCCACGAAGAAACTATGCGCTAGTTTTTCCGAAGGCCGATCCCCGATCCTCACATGGAATCGATAGTCGTAATGCTGATCTCAGTCTAGTGTGTTCAACTTAAACAAAGTCCCGAGTCTAACCATTACCCGGGAATTGATTCCCAGGTTTTATTTAATGAGTGCCGAGTCAGTAACGCCACGTCAGCATCAATCGACGTTGAGGGTTTTTGTTAGGGAAATATCAACCAAAACACAAAGCAAATCAGAGCTTCATTAATCATAAAATCAAGGATAAGTTACAAGAAATTGAGACAAGAACACAGTTTTATGCACAAAGAGGGAAACAATGCATTCAATTGCTATGACATGAATCCTTTCGACAAATTTTCAAAGTTCTATATATTAAGATTCCCGTCGGGTTCAGGTTACATATAATAAACACTACCAAAACCTTTATGGACAATTGACCCGATGACATTGAGGACGTGAATATATTCACAACAATTAGGGAAATTTACCAAAAAATAATGCATCGTGTCTGAGAAAAACAAATAGTGTCCGCCATTCATGTCTCTTTTGCGTGCGGATTTTCTCCCGAGCTACTCCGCGTTCCTTTGGGTGTTTTCATGTTTTTTTCTTCCAATACCCTCTGAGCTTCACATATCTACATGATCATATATTGTTATTCCCAAATTTGTTTTTTAATCCAGGTTACATTATGTTCACGACCTTGTGATGCCGACACTTCAGGGTTCTTTGCCGCCAACTTCCGTCATAACTCCCCATTCTCCTGGTAAAGTTCAAATATTGAAAGTTGTGCCTGTTTCAGCTGTTGGTCAGGATCTCGAACATTAGAACCCCAGGTTTCCATCCTTTCTGCTTGGCTCCTATTTCCCCGACTTGCGGTTTCGACCGGGTCGAGTCAAATAATTAGTATTAAGGACTCTTCGACAGTTGATCGTGCACACGGTTCGACCAAGTTTTGGTGTTCACCAACTTCCTTGTTTTTCTGAGGCCTCCCTCTCCTCCACAGTGTATTCTAGGGAGGGGTCATGTTCTCCAACCTACGTCCTCCCGGCATGGTTTCTTCCACTTCGGTATCCACATAGAGCAACATTACATCTCTTGCGTGAAGGTCAGAATTTTCCTTTGGAACCTCAGGAATACCTGCTGTCGATAAGAATGAGTCCCATGCATGTTGGGGCTTAGGCTTGGCGCTCTGATTGCTCCGAAGACCCCGACTTGCATTTTGAAGAGATTCCATGGCGCGACAACGTATTTTCTTAGATGTTCGTAACTGGACAAAAGACCAAAATGTAGAGATTGATGAAATTGGGCTCACAAGACCAATATCCACTAGTGCATAAGCTTAAAGAAATGAACATAAATTTTACAAAACATCCAGAATTTATGACAGAGTGGGGCAGGGAGCTAGAACATGCCAGGGGACATTGAATGCCTTGCGACAAAACATTCAAAATAATTATTGTGCCACCTCTGCACGATTGGTATGACCCAGGGTATGTGATATGCAACCGATCAAAATTATGGAGGATGTGTGGTACGATCATCTCGATTCCTTTCATTTCCCCAGCCTCCATAATGAGTTGATGATGGTCGATGCACTTGCTGATGTGACTCCCGTGAGAGCAATCTTCCTTGATTGAAAGCATTTAACAACTTCAATTATAACAATATCCGATCTTCTTAGAACTTACTTGTAAATTTAGCACATGTTCGGCTCTGACATCCTTTCCCTACCCCAAGGGCCAACCGCCCACTTGCGTGACTTTGACTCTCATGTTTTCCGTACTCGATCTACCATGTTGTGGCGTGTAGATTTAACTCACCCCAACTAAAGAAAATGGCAGTGCTAACAAAGATGGTACAGGTAATACGAAAGGTTGCAAAGATCACGTAAGTATCAACCAACTATGCTTAGCGAGATTTACAGGTATGCATCAGTCTATTTTTCTATTGCTTACGTTTTTTATACATTTTGTCGAGTATTGTTTTGTAAGAAATTTCTAAAAAATGATTTTAATCTCGAGTGCAGGAAAATATCTTTGGCTACTGAGCAACATTGGCTCCGTGACTTCACCGAGGAATCCAGGAGAAACCAAGTCCGAAAATCAACAAAGTGATGAAGTATATAGGACTCCTTGAGTTCGGCAACCCCGACAACTTCATCGACTTATTCAACATAGTTAGATTGCATGCCAAGCAGGATTCACTATGGGTCAAAGAGATAGCCAAGGTGACCGATATGTCGCCAGGACAAGTGCAAATATTTATGGAACATCTGGAGAAGGCTCAAACCATGCTAAAACATTTAAACACTAGTCTAGTGAAGTAATGAACTCATGCGGTGGAGATCAGAGGATTCTACGTATCTCCGATGGAGCAGCGCATGTTTCCATGGGCCCAACTTGCGAGGATCTGTTTATCAATTGGTCAGAGTATGAGGAAAGTCACCCTTTCAATTGATATATCGAGTGGACTGTCAAAGAAACTGTTAGAAGAGGATGCCACGTGGTGAGTTTTGTTTTGTTCAAACTACACTTAACCGTTATTTTTAGTTGGATTTTATGTTATAAATAAGAACATTGACTAATTACTTAAGGGTTGATGGTTTTTGCAAGAACTTTTTATTTCTGGTTGTTAAGAATTATTTTGAAGTTCCCTTTGAATTGAGAATTCCTTCTAGACCAAAGACAAGTTATTTTCATCAAACACATGTGTGATTAGACATGGAGAAGAACTATTTCCTATCCCGTTTCATGAATGATGTTGTAATGAGTAAGATAAATTAATTCTGTTGTCAATTTATCTCGTGCAATGTTTTGTTGTTCTTTTCTTTAATGATGAATATTAATCATTGTGTTATTATGTGATGAATAATTATGGTAGATGAATTATTTTTCTTGCCATTATCTTATTGCATATGTGTTTTCTTTCTCGTAATTAGTATCTCAGACAGTAATTGGAGTCTCACATGGTTAATGTATTAGTACTAGGCCTGTGGTGTAAAATTGTTGTCTTCATGCTTGAGCAACAGGTTATCCCAAGTTCAGCCTCTTCCCCTTAGTTAAGATTAATTCTATTTTGTTTCCAAGTTGGTTTATACCGGCTTACATCTCATATTGGTCCCACCCAAGAGAAAACACAAAAAAGAGATAGTCCAAAATGAAGGAAGATCCTTCACAAGAAAACGTAAAGTGCATCAATAATTTTTCCGGATCACAAGATCTGGAGAATCATTCCACTATGAAACATTGCAGAGTCTAATTGGGCCTCAGTAGAGGGTTTGATTCCTACTATTGAATCAAGGGATTTAAGGCCCATAAACAAAATTGGCGCTAGAAGGAGGGCATGGGAATGAATGGTTGGATATATATTTTATAGAGTATTTCAAACAACCTATAGATTCAAAAAAACCCACATGCATGGCTATTCGTTCCCATAGCCCACACACGTTGAGTGCTCTTGAAATGAGTAACTCACCCCAGCCCGAGGAAGAACCTTTTCACCCTGAAATACCTTACGCTCTTCCTCACAAGGAGGTAAATCAATTCAGAGGAATCACAAGAGCTTATGCCCGACAGATTGGTGCATTGTCCTTAGCTCCCATACTCCCTCGAAGAAAAAAACAAAGCATACGAGTGGTTAGTACTCCCAACAAGGTTTTCATGCACTCGGTAGAAGACTTAATAAATTTCACAATTATCTAAATCCAATATCCTCTTGATTTGATACCTGAGATGCCAGCCGACGACGTCTCTGAACCAGATGATTTTTTGGAAGAGGAGGAGTTTAACTCAGAGTCTGAAGATATGGAAGGCAACAATGACCATAATGATGAAAGGGGGAACCCACCTCTGAACAATCAACCCTGGTTGGCTAGGGATGCTTTGGCCCTCTCAGGACCAGTTCATAACCTTCCCCGACATCCAGAGAAGTTACTTCCTAAGTTCGATCCTGAAACCTTTGGATTACCTGAAGATCATATCAAGAAATTTATACTATCGGCCAGGTTTATGAATTTCCAACATGAAGACGTAGTATGTAGAATTTTTCCCTATACATTTGAAAATTTAGCTTCCACGTGGTACTTCAATCTGCCGATAGGATATATAACTAGCTAGATGAAGTTCCAGAAATATTTTCTAGACAAATTTTCCAAAGAAACTACTACGAGAGCTCTGATGGCCGAGTTGTTCGCCGCTACCATGAGTTCGAAATAAAGGGTCAAAGACTTCAATCAAAGATTCATTACCATCTTGAACAAGTTCCAACCCGAAGCTAAGCCAACTCAGGAATTTCAAATCGAAGTTTATGCTAACGCTCTCCCAACTTCTATTTCCATGTTCATGAAAAGAGCTGCTAAACGAACCCTAGCTGAGAATTTTGAAGAAGCCAAAACGATAGAATTCCAGATGAAAGGGTGTAAAGAAGGCCAGGTTTCTTTAGTTAATAAAAAAGCTCAATATCCTCCCAAGAGAGGACTCCTTTTGACTAGACTGGCATGGAAACAAGCAGAATAGACTCCCAACAAGGGTACTGGAGACATAGAATATCTACAACACATGGTTAAGAAATTATCAAATGAGATCATAGACATGAAGGGAAGCACAGGGGAAGGAAACCAAGGCCAAAGGCCTTATAAGCCTTTATTTAAAAGGAACCCATCATTCAAGGTGATTGAACCTCCCCCATCTAACTTAAATATCGATCTAGGGAATGTAGAATCTGATTCTTTCTGTACGTATCACCAAGAAAACCACTCCGAAAGAGACTGCTCTCAATGGGTGCATGCCATGAATTTGGTGTCCAATCAGTTTCTAGACGAAGTCTCCCTGACTGAACAATTGAGAAGTTCAGTTATGAATATTGCTGACCAGGAAGATATTGACCGACCACAAGATACATCCATGTTGATATGGGATCTTGACCTGATCATGCCTTTCGTCAACCTGTTTGAGTCTCAAGAACCACCCGTCGAGGTCTCGGTGGTGCAGACGTGCATTAAAGTTCCATTTGTCTTAAAAGATATTGTTGCTACCCATACTTCAAGAAATAAGACAACTCCTGATCACTCAAAAGAACATTTTTATCCCAGTAAAAAACCTATAAGAATCCATACCTGAGAATTGCCCAAACTAGATTACAACGTAGTTGAAGATTTGAAGAAGTTAAGGGCTAACATATCAGTCATGGACATATGCAGGATCCCTCAGCAGAAGGAGTTCTTGCTACAACCTTTAAACTTAGTAGAAGACCCTACGAATGAAAATGGTCAGGAAAGAGATCTAGCTTCCACAGAGATAGTAAATAAACCAACCATGAATAGTTTTTCGAAAGATAAGAAGGGGAATCCTTTTGTCCCACCTTTCCTCTTAACGTTCGAATTTTTCAACAAGAACCTCCATAATGGTTTGACAGATTTAGGAGCATCTTCCAACATTATGCCCTTGTCTATTTTCATCTTAAAACTTTGAATGAAGTACTGTGAAAAGAAAGATTATGTATTCACTATCATCAATTAAATAAAATGACAATTCAAATCAAGCATCGTCTACCCATGGTTAATGACTTATTGGATCAGGTCGGAGGAGCAAAAATATTCTCTAAACTAGATTTAAGATCTGGTTATCATCAAATCAGAATAAAAAATGAATACAAAAGTAAAAACCAATTTAGGACACATTATGGACATTATGAATTTGTAGTAATCCCCTTTGGACTTACCAATGCACCAATGACTTTTATGTGTTTGATGAACAATATATTCAACCAATACTTATATAAATTCGTATTGATTTTTATTGATGATATATTAATCCATTCAAAGTATGAAGAAGAACACAAAAAACACTTGAAAATAGTATTACAGACTCTAAGAGAGCATAAATTATATGCTAAGTTTGATAAATGTGATTTCTATCAAAGAAAGACACAATATTTGGGACATGTGATATAAGAAGATGGTATTGCAGTAGACCTTGAAAAGATTAAAGCATTTATGGAATGGCCTATACCTAACATAGACATAGTGGACATACGATCATTCATGGGGATCACCTTTTATTAACGAAGGTTTATCAAAGGATTTTCCAAGATCGCCTATCCTATTACATCTTTACAGAAAAATGGAACAAAACTTATTTGGTCTAAAAAATGCCATGACAATTTTGATAAATTAATAGGTTTCTGACTACAACACCAATCCTTAAAGTGGTTGATTCTTATAAATATTTTACAGTTTGTGTAGATGGAAGTAAAGAAGGATTAGGTGGAGTATTGACACAAGATGGACACGTAATTTATTATGAATATCTAAAATTAAAATATCATGATAGAAACTATGTAACTCATGATATGGAATTAGTAGTTGTAATTCATGCATTATAAATGCAGTGGCATTATTTAATCGGATGGAAATTTATATTTTTCACAGATAACAATGGTGTGAAACCTCAGTTTAGTCAACAAGCTCTCAATGCACAGTAGGAAAGGTTGTTAGCCTTCCCAAACAAGTTCTATTTTGAAGTATGACACATCAAAGGAAAATAAAATAAGGTTGCAGATGCACTAATTCAAAGAACTAATGAATTATATAAAGTTATTATCAGTAAAACAAAAAGTGATATTGACGACAGAATCAAATCTGCAAGCATAAATGATGCACAATACATCAAAACAATAGAACAATTGTAGAAAAATGAAGGGAATGTGAATAATATAGATTTTAGTATCAACAACAATGGATTATTAAGGTTCAAGAACATGTTATATACCGAATTCTGTTGATTTGAAGTTGATAATCCTGAATGAGTTGCATAAAAATCCCTATTTTGGTCATCCAGGATATCAAAAAATTATAACATCCCTAAGAAAAAAGTTTTATTGGCCTAATATGAAATATGAGACAACAAAATATCTATATAAATGCTTAGATTGTGAACAGGTAAAAGATGAATATCAACATCTAGCAAGTCTATTACAACCTTTACCTATACTAGAATGGAAGTGAGAAATTATTTCGATGGACTTCATTACAAGTTTTCCAAAAACTCAAAGACAAAATGATTCAATCATGGTAGTAATTGATAAATTGAGTAAGTGATCTCACTTCATACCTGTGAAATCTACCTACAAGGCTATTAATATTGCTGAAATTTTTCTGAAAGAAATATTTAGATTGCATGGAATTCCTAAAATGATGATTTTAGATAGAGATGCCAAATTTACATCAATTTTTTGGAAAGAATTGTCTATAGGTTTGGGAACTAATTTGAATTTCAGCACAAGTTGTCATCCACAAATGGATGGGAAAATAGAATGTACAAACCAGATTACTGAAGATATGTTATGAATGTATGTAAGACAAAAAACAACTAAGTGGAAAGAATATCTACACTTAGTCAAATTCGCATAAAATAAGGGTTATCAAGCATCAACAAAAACAAGTCCCTTCGTGTAACATCTCGCTCTTGTGAGCACATATTATCGACTTATTCTTTTAGGACACTTGCGTGCAAGTGATCCCATTTTAGTATATGGTTGTTTGTTTCACTTATGAATTCTTATGATGATGTTGATGTATTATGATGTTATGTTATTTGATATCTCTATAGTGACATATGCTATTGACGAGTTTCCCCTGAGTGTGCAGGACACTTGAAAGATTGAGGATGTCAATGGAATCAATGGACCTCCTTGGACTCCAGATTGAGTCAGGGAGTGGATTGTGTTGGTTTGAGTATTTCATTTATGCATATGCGACATATGATCGAGTATATTATGATTTTTTTTATGTCTCATTGACAATGTTTCTTTGATGGATGCAGGATGACAATTGTTTGCTAATATGACTCACATAAGGAGTAAAGGGGCCATGCACATAGACTAGATATTGAGGGAGAGGTGTGGAAGAATCCCTGACAAAATCTACTAGCATTTCCGTCATGACTCAAATTGTAGGTTAAAACGTTTACCTAGTTCGAGAGGTCCACGATACCGTGAGGACAGACTGAGATAGTTTCTCATGAAGATTTCTAAGGGGCGTACAATAAGGCATGGTCCTAATTTCTTAGAATCCCTTAGTCTCTCAAAAGGTTTCCTGAAGGGAGTATTGACTCCAAGGGTTGGACAACTACCAAAACCAATCAAAGGCGAGTGACACCCTTGGAGCACGGTGTGCGTCTTGAAGGGAACGTCGTGGAATTTAAAAAATGAGTCAATGAATCTAGGTGGCCTAGAAAACTTTGAGCGAATGTTAAACCTTGTAAAATATTGAGCGTTGCTGAATTAATTAATTAATTAATTAATTAAAGAATGAATTTATTAATCATAATCCCTAAGGGTCTAAGCCTTTTCAAATAAAAAATTAATTATGCCTAAGTCTAAATCTTGGTGAGATTACTAAAACTAAATTACGAATTAGATAAAATAAGAAAAAGGGTAAACCAATTTAAGAGATTAAGAGAGATGAAATAAATATAAAGAATTAATACAATACACATCTGTGCAAAAAATACCAAATTAGAATTTAAAATAAGAAAGGAATAAAGTATAAAACAATGTGTAAGCATATAAAGGTATATAGAGTCTAGTTAACACTAGTCTAACTAGAGAACATTCTTATTTTAACTCAACTCAGTTTTAGAAAGGTGTTAGCCATTAATTAGGAACAAAGGGAATAAAGGGACAACTAGGAGTGATTCTTGGAGCGCTTTTAGGATGGGCGAGAGAAATTGACTTTTAATTAAAATAAATTGTGGATTTACTTGTGCAACTAAGTGAAAGGGTGAAAAGCGTATGGGGGGAATACTTCTTAATTAATTATTAAAAAAAAGAATTAAATTTGCAAATGGAAAGGTGTCACTAAGGAAATTCTATAAAACACATGGCTGAAATGGGAGACTGCTATGAGTAATGTTATGCTGCAAAAAGTTTGACTGGTTTTTCTTGTGAGAGTTGGGATACCCATCTTGAGAGAGAGTGGTGGATCTACCTTGTGAGCGGAGATGGGAGCTATATTATTTCTAGTTGTGTGTGTGCGTGGCCCCTTTGCGGCTCGGGGGGATAAGGGGGAAGAAGAGTACCTCTAGCGTTGACTGGGAGGTACCGGTGAAGTCTCAATGATTAGCAAGCAGGAGAAGGTAGACTGATGTGGTGCAACCTTGGAAAGGACACACGCTGGTTGTCAGACAGATGAGCAAATCTACTACCACTGTGTTTTGGTCATGGTACTGTATATTTAATTATTTATGTGTTAACAGAGAATCAATGTACTCTTATATATTTTGAATATTGATGTTAATGGAGTCTATATCTGAATGTTTATAAAACTCATGCATTCTTGGTGATATAATGATTGTATATTGTAACCCTGATCTCTGCAGTTGCTTATTAAAGTAAAAATTGATGTTTAGATCAGTGGGAACGATCTCAGTTTTTTCATTGGATTATATATGTGGAGGTCTATTTCGTATGAGTTTCTTTGTTATATGATTTTTTTTTACCATGATACCTCAACTTTTTTTATCTAAAACACATAGCCATTCTCTTGGTGAATCTACCCTGCACCTTCTCTCAGAGAAACCTCTACGTTTTATGCACCGATTTGATTGGATATCATTCAACCTTATCATAATTTCTTTGTGTTCTTCTTATGACTGGAACCACCTAGATATTTCATGATTTCACTTAGCGAATTTTTGGATCCCACTTGACTTTATCCATGGATTCCTTCTGCGCTTTGTCTATTACTGTATGGTGTTTCCTTCATCTCCCATGGCATTTTTACATATATTTGTGTCTCCGTTTATCCTTAAAGGGGTTGTGTTTTTCCCTTGTCTTGTCTTTGCGTTTTCACCCAACAAATGTGAATTAATCTCTGCATTTTCCCCAAAATTTTTCTCCCAGAAAATGTGAATTAATATTTGCATTTTCTCCAATTTTTTTTTCCCAACAATGTGAATTTTTCCTTGGCGATTTTCCCTTAAACGTCTCAATAATTTTCTCTTAAACATCTCTGTTTTTTTCCCTTAAAAGTCTCAACATTTTCTCTTAAATGTCTCTACGATTTTCCCTTAAAAGTCTCAACATTTTTCTCTTAAACATCTCTGCAAATTTAACTTAAAACTATCAACAATTTTCTCTTAAATGTCTCTGCATTTTCATGGGGGAAATTACAAACTCTCAGTTTGATTCCTTGCCCAACGATTTTCCTCTTTAATCTTTGCATTTTTGATGGGAGAGTACATACCCAATGTTTTAAATTTTATTGCTCAACGAATAATTATTACTCTTTGTGTTTTCATGGGGGAAATTACAAAATTTGAGTTGATTCCTTGCCCAATGATTATTCTTTTTACTCTCTGCATTTTCGGTTGAGGATATTACAAACACTGCAATCAATTTATTTCTCAGTGATTGTCTTTTAATCTCTGTGTTTTTCACCCTAACGGTTGTGGTTAGATTTTGTGCTTATTTCCCTTGGCTCACTTTTCCCTTTCCATCAAACCTTTCCTTGTTCCTGTAATGACCCGTCGTTTCGACTACAAGTGAATCAACACAAAAGTTTTTTTTTTTCTTATTTTTTTAATTGAGAAGGAAGGAAACAAAGACAACATTTAAATGACACAAATTGACAACAAACACCACGCATGCAGATCAGGCAACAAAAACATTGACTCAGAAACTAGCACATCAGGCAACTGGACGAAGATGCAATAATCCTAGACCGATATAAATGATTTCCCACCCGGCAAAATCAAGGCAACACCTACAAGCTAAAGGACAACATCAACCAACCTGACACGACGACTTTGACGACCAGTAACTGGAAACCTGCACGGCGTGCAAAACCAAACACGTTAAGGTGTTACAAACCAGGTGCCAACATCAATTACAATGAACAACGCCTGCATCGGAAAGTACAGACTTCGACCAGGTTATCATTTGAATCTATCCATAAGGGTGTGCAATGATCCCCTTATCATGAATTATGATGTCACGTGGTGATAGGTGTGACAGTATCCAAGGCGCAACATGACACATCTATACCAATAACCCAAGAAAATTTTAACGCACTAGGAGACCGAATTAACTATCAATCACATGACGAAAAACCCAAGCACCCAATCGACAAGTCAACAAGACGCAAGGGAAACTGATGACTATAACATTTATACAACATATTAAATTCCTTTCGCAACAATTCTATCGCAAACATACATCAATATGTACACATTAAAATAATTATTATTAATAATAAGTTCATTGTAGCTTTTTCCAATTCCAATATTAGATACGTATTTTCCCAAGGAGGAATTCACTATCCTGTAAAGTGAAACAAATATGAAACATGTATTTGAGCAATAATTCCATGTATTTACAAACTGAAACATATATAAGTATTTCCTAAGGGTGATTTCACTATCCTTTAAACATAAACAATATAATAAAATTGCTATCTATTAATATTGGCTGTCAACAAAATATACTATCAATCAATATGATATCGTTGTTTAGCATTTAAAGAAAATGTTTTCTAGCATTGATATGCACTCTAAATATATGTTGTCTAGATATATGTTGTATAAATATACACTGTCTAAAATATGCGGTCTAATATATTCACATATATAAGTTCATAACTAAGGAACAGTAAGAACCATATCTATATGCTGTGAAAAAGAATAATGTTGTTGTCTATTAAATGACCAAAAGGAATTCACAATTATAAAAGGAATTAACAAGGAATAATAAAATATATCGTCGCATATATAAATTAAAACTCTACAAGTATAAATCTATACCAACAATTATATATACAAATATTATTAAATTCATTGTCAATCTATACACAACAATTGTTATTAACTTTGCAGTCAAAATTATCAAGTCGTAGTCATACACTTGAAAAACGTTGTCAACCATCAATCGTTGTCTCAAGGATAAATTGTTGTCTAACACAATATCATTGTCTATAAAGATACGACTGGGTAAGTACAGGGTAATATGTAAAGAATAAAGCCACCTTTCATATCCAAATAAGTCAACACTAAAAAACAGAGGTGTTGTCAATCAATTGTTCGCCCTCCAACTTGTGATGCCCAACCTCTTTGGGTCAGTCACAATTTTAAATGAAAATTATAGTAAAGGAAGCGATTCCATTAATGTGTTAAGGGGACAACCAACTACAAGGCGTTTGATCAAGGCAAAAATACACAGACAGGTACAAAATTATGATATGTATGTGATCCCATTAATGGGATTTTATTCTAACTGGAGTAATAAATGATATCACTATGAATTGATTAAAAAAAAACAAGTGACTAGTAGACAATTAAATAGGCGATTTTAAGCCAGGGGAGGACACATGGAACAATCATAACTAAAAACACAAAGACGAAAGAAATCGCAGGGTTCTTCTGAGATTGTTTAAGTGCAGTGATAAATTAAACACAGAGATACATTGGGTGCAAATATATATGGAACACAAAGATAATTTTTTTGAGTGCAGAGACAATTCAGATGCAAGGATAAGTTTTTTTAAGCACAAAGAGTCATTCCCAAATCACTGGGTGGGTACGATGTAAATGCTGGGTGAAAATCGTTGAGTAAATGAATGATGAAGCTGTCATTTAAAAATGAATGAAGTCGCTGTCCAAGAATTTTGTTGTTCGTAATCAATGAAATCACTGGTATAAATTAAATACTAAATTCCCTATGTAAATAACCATAGCCATTGATAAATAATTATCGTTGTTCAATGATGTTAACGATCAATATGCTATCAATCAAAAAATCATTTCTAACTGTTATATCATTCTGAATATCAAATCATTCTCTAAAAATTAAAATCATTATACAATACATACAAATCAATGTAAAAAATATTATTGTCAACAATATTGAAACGCTATCCATATTCGTTGTGCATGGAGCATCATAAATTTTGTTGTGTATACCATAAAAGAAATGTAAGCATATGTATATAATTGCATATAT
>ML792320.1:126551-170871 GCA_009831015.1 Picea engelmannii | reverse complement strand
TATATATATATAAAAACTTGCATCCCTATCATTAAAATGAATGCAAACATATCAAAATAAACACAAGCATATAAAATTTTTCTATCCATGATATGGCAATCCATAATATTAAATCATTGTCAACAATAATCAACGTTTCTATTCAATAAAGCTATCAATCAACACACAATCAACCCAAAGACACAGATAGTGGGCCTTCAACTTAGAGGTTATCATTCACAAACACAGAGTTGAATCGATCAGATATGGATAAAAAAAAACACAGAGACATACCAAAGTTTAAGCAATTAGAAATGTAGAGAAAAATCATATTTTTAATAAATCAAGACACATAGATACCCAATCACAAGAAGACAAAAAGATCAGGGGATAATTATAAGAGAAAAGCACAGAGATAAGTAAGGGTTCTATAACTTGGAGAAAAATTTATCCTTCAATTATTAACCGTGCATAGGAAAGTAGGGCATTTGAATCTCTTTAAACATCGAAGTGACGATTGTCGATTCGACTCCTAGCCGATTGATCAGGAATGGACTAATAACTAAAGGGATAAGGGACAACAGTTAAAAACACAAATTTTTCTTCGTAATAATCAGTAAAAACAACACGAATAAGTCATTGCAATCAGAGTTTGGGTTAGCCAAGGGAAATCAAATAAAAAACATCGAGCATAAGGCTGGGATGACTTTAAGTTCTTGATCATAAAACACTGAATAAACCATAATATTAACACATAAGAAGTACAATATTGAAAGTGTAGAAACAATATTAAACTATCATTCAAAAATAGACTCATGTGTACTATAGCCTAATGTGAAAGCTTCGAGTCATTGTCCTGCGCGTGCTCCATCTAGCTCCCGCTTGCCGATCGATGTGATCTCACCGGTACCTCCCAACCAACGCTAGGGGTACTCTTCTTCCCCCTGAGCTCCCTCAGCCACAAAGGGGCCAGACACAAAATACCAGAGAACTGCTAGCACCCATCTCGCCTCGTAAGGTAGAGCTACCACTTGTTTCCTGAGCTGGGTATCCCAACTCCCACAAGAGAAATTTCAGTCAAGGAAAAAAATAACAGCGTAACGTTACGCAAAAAGATCCTCCCATACTCCTTCTCCTCCATCCTTTTTATAGCGTTTTTAAGTAATTAGTTTCCCAAATTCTCATTAAATTCCTTTTTCATTAATTTAATTAGGAAAAATCTCCCCCGTACACATGTCACCCATCCCTTAGTTGCATTAGAAAATTAATTTTATTAAATATTTAATTATTCCTATTTCCCTCACTCACCTAAAAGCATTCCTAAAAATGCTCCTTGGTGTCCCAATATTCCCTTACAAATCTTAAATGACTTACGCCTTACTTAATTCCTAGTTGAGTTCAAAAATAGCAAGTTCCCAAGGCAAGATTGCTTACTAAGTTAGACATTCATCTTTTTCTTTATGTTTCCCATTTTCTTTAGGTTTCCCCCTTTTTCTTTATGTTTCCTATTTCTTTTAAGTTTCCCTCTTTTTCCTTTTTAACTAAAAAATGAATTTAGAAAGTGTAGATAAAACAACCATTTACCCTTTTTCTTTTAAACTAAAATTAAATTAGTAAAAGTAGATAAGAACAACCATTTCCCTTTTAAAAAATTTGAATCCTCCATTATAATTTTGACTTTAATAAATAATTTGAATTTCTTACCCCCCTTCTTGTTACATGTTTATTTATTTGTTATTATTATTATTATTTTGACCACATGTTTTACTTAGACCTAGGTTTAATTTCACTAGGCTCGGTGACATTTTCATTTGGGAAAAATTGTTTTAAATCTTACTTATCACATCATTCATTTTAAGGCTGACTAGATTTATTCACTTATTAGTTAAAATCGTGACGTGCCCTTCAGGGTGCACTGCGTGCTCCAAGGGTGCCACCCGCATCCTTTGGTTTTCCTTGCACAAATTTCCCTTCAGGATGCACTACGTGCTCCAAGGGTGCCACTCGCCTCTTTCTGTTTTCCTTGCACGACGTTCCCTTCAGGACACACTATGTGCTCCAAGGGTGCCACTCACCTCTTGACTGACTTTGGTAGACGTAAAAAACCCTTGGAGTCAATACTCCTCCAGGTGATCTTGTGGGAGATTAAGGGCCTCTAAGGAATAAGGCCCCTGCCTTATTGTGTTCCCCTTAGAATCATCATGAGTGGCTGTGACAGTCTTCCCTCACGACATCCTGGGTTTTCTCGAACTAGGTAATCGTTAACCTACAGTTCGAGCCATGATGGGAGTGCTAGTAGGCTGTGGCAGTGCTACTGTCCACACCTCTCCCTCAAGTATCTGGTTGTCCTGTGTGACCCCTATACTCCACATGTGAGTTTGGTTGGCACGCTATAGTCATCTTGCATCCATCAACGAATCATGTCAGGAACAATAATCAATCATCATAACATCTAATCATGTGTACATGTGTCACATCAATAACATTCAAACCCAACAGTCCTCTTCCTGACTCGATCCAAAGTCTAAGGGGTTTCATTGATGCCTTTGCATCTTCGAGGTCCGAAGTCCTGCACACTCAGAAGAACCCAATCAATAACACCTGTCTATGTCAATACAACAAAATAACATATCATCATATCCATAATGCCTCATAGTCATAATCAAATGACCAATAGTATAATAATCGGTATCACTTGCACACAAGTGTCCTCAAAGAATAAGTTCGCTTAGTGCACACAAGAGTGGGATGTTACAGTTCCATTCCCTTATTGAACTTCACCTCATAAATCTCAAAGTAAATCTCTCAAGTGAGAGTCCCAAACTTTGATTCTGCTGATGTCTCTTTTATTGTGGAAGACTTGTCATCCTTGTTAAATTATTTTGGATTTTTAATTTATCTTGAATTCTCTTTCATTGTGAAGGAATCGTCATCCTTTTAAAATTTAATTGGATTTTAGGCTCGCTTGAGTTCTTGTATAACACAATCAACGACTTGGTTAATGACTCATGAATTTTACCTACCTTAAGGTTAGATAGTAAAACCTTGTATGGAATAACCCTTAGTATTATCGTCCTCAAGAAGCTAAAATACTCTCTTAATTTAACATAAATAGATAGAAGACTAATTTACTAGGAGCCTTCCTTAATTATAATATTTGGATGGTCACGTGTGTAGTTACTTTTTGCACCAAAAAATTTTAATTGATAATTATTTTGCGCCATGGTATAAAAACTATGTGTGGATGGTCATCTGTGTAGTTACCATTTGCGCCATCAAAATATAATTGATATTTATTTTGCACCATGATATAATAGCTATGTGTGGATGGTCATGTGCGTGGTTACGATTTGCACCATCAAAATTAAATTGATATTTATTTTGCGTCATAATATAATAGCTATGTGTGGATGGTCATGTGTGTGGTTACTTCTTGCACCATCAAATTTAATTGATAATTATTTTTCACCATTATATGAATGGATGGTCATGTGTGTAGTTATTTCTTGCGCCACTAAAAGTGTTAATGAATAAATGATTGAGAGAATGAATTCCCTTGCGCCTTGGATTATGCTGATGAATTAGGTGATTAGATTGCTTTGCACTATGGAATAATGATGATGCATAAATGATTACGCCTTGATTACTTGTGCGCCTTGTCACAAGGTTGATGTATGATTTCCTAAGTGATTAGATTAGTCGAATGCATTGAATGATGTTGATTTATGTTTAATAGAGTAATTAGATCATGTGCGCACCTTGAAAATAATGTTGATTTATTGTGGGATTAAGTAATAGATTAATCACGCGCCTTGAAATAAAATAGATTTTTCCCCTTGCGCCATGAAAATAAAATAAGGTTGATTACACTCGCATCTTAACTTATGTTGTGATATGATTGAGCTAGTTGGTTTCGACTTGATTGTGTTAGTGGGATGTAGACACCTCCTTGTTCCTCAAAACAATTTCCATCCCTAAGACCTTAAATGGTCAAAATAAATCAGATGAATCCTAGGCTTGAGCGTTTCTTATGTGTCTTGGAGGTCCTAACCTTGCAGGGTAGGTTGGGCGGGTAGTCATTTTAATATTCAGTATCTTGTTGATCATTGTTTATAAATTGCTTCAAGTTGATTGTGATGTGCTGAGCTTCTTGCTATTTTTGTTTCTGTGTCACCATCATTTATGTTGATGCATTGGTTGTGTATTTATTCATTACAATGATGAGTAGCTTGTAATTATTTTACTTATGATGTCGTAGATTATGTGCTGTTATGAATTATATTGTTGATGCTAGTTTCCTAATGCCTAAAAAAAATAACCTTTTGTGCTTCGCTTTCCTAGTCATAATGGAGGGGTTGTTACACTCCGAAGTTTTAAATGTAAGAAAATGTACAACTCCAATAAGTTGGGATAATCTAGTTGACATAATCATTATTGAACCAAAAATGCTGCAAGAAATGGAATGAATGGTAAACAAGGTGCAACATAATTTAAAGTTTGTACAAGATCAACAAAAAAGATATGGAGATCAGAAGAGACAACATCAAGAGTTTAATGTTGGAGAACATGTGTACCTTAAATTCAAAGAAAGAAGCAACTAATTAAAACAAGCATATTTTTCCAAGTTGGAGCCAAGGTTTTATGGTCCATTCGAAGTCTTAACGTGAATCAAACCAATGGTATACCAACTAGCACTCCCAACAAATTTAAAATTTCATAATGTTTTTCTTGTTTCATTATTGAAAATATATATTCATGATCCTATTCACATCATTGATTGGAACATGGTGCATGTGGAACTTGAAGGCAAGTTCCAAGTGGAACCTCTATGCATTCTGGACATGAAAGAAACAATACTTCATAACATATCCATCTCCCAGGTAAAATTGCAATGGAAACACTTTAGCCCTGAGGAGGCTACTTGGGAGTTGGGATATGAAATGAGGGAAATTTATCTAGTTCTGTTCCAAATGATGAATTGGGGGAAATAATAACACTAAGGACTATGCTATACTTAAGGGAGAGAGGATGTGACATCCTCAAGAATTTTTTTATTTTATTTTAATGTTATTTCTTTGAAAACAAATTTCCATTTATGGAAATTCATACTAGTTATTATTAAGACATTTAATTACTATATTTGTGATTGTTGAGCAAGAGTTTGAATTTCCAACTATCTAGTTTTGATGGAAAAATGTATGGGAAAAATATTTTTAATAAATTGAATGATGGAAACATGTGGAACAACTAGGTTAAAAGTAGTTGACTACAACTCCATGAGTGGGGAACATGTTTGAGTTAACTTAGAGCTTATTTTTAAAAGTGTCCGGAGTGGAGTTCTGTCACTGGTAGCCCCTTAAAATCAGGGATTTGTAAAGCTGTGAATTTCCAAGGAGGGAAATGGATGAAAAAACTCCTAAGCAAAGAAAAATGGAAGACATACAACATATGTGGGAGGAAGGATGCTACATAGTATGTTGTGGAGATGAATATTTGATGTGTGAGCACTTATGGTGTTAGGAAAATGATTTTCTGAACTATACAAAAAAACAATGGCTAAGGAGTGAAGCTCAGTTTTCCCTTAAAGAGTTATGGTTAGGCTAGGGGGTGATCAGGACAAGTAATCTTGGTTGTTTTACCTCTACGGTTGGCTGGAACATGGTTTTTCCATTTGTTTCTAGTTTAATTGTTACATACATGTATATTTATTTGACTACTCATCATTTATGTTGGACAATTGCTTTGCATGTAGCTACATAATTTGATCTATATATATGTATCTTATTGATCAATTACTATTTGGATTATTTGATTTGCACATAGCTACAGAATTAGATCCATATAAATGTATCTTATTTGATCAATTACTATTTATATGGATTATTGATTTGCATATAGCTACACAATTTGATCTATGTAAATGTATGTATACTACAAAAATTAGAATAGCTACTTTTATGACCCATGGATCCCTTAATACAAAATTATGCATTTAAACTATAAATCACGAGAAAGGGGATATTATAACAATCATGTATAGTTACACAAAGTTTTAAATTCTGGAAATTACCATATACAATAGTATATTTTCTAATCACTATACAACTACAATATGTCTAGAAGATTTTATACATAGAAGAAGAAAATAAATATTTTGATAATTCTATAGAAATGGTTGATAATCAGGGTTTTTGTTGTTATTGTTGTATAAATATGGATACAAAGCAGACCTGAGAAAACTATTGTAAAAAAAAGGGGAAACTACAAAATTAAAACAATT
Source organism: Picea engelmannii (assembly GCA_009831015.1). NCBI lineage: Eukaryota > Viridiplantae > Streptophyta > Pinopsida > Pinales > Pinaceae > Picea > Picea engelmannii. The sequence goes on along the minus strand of ML792320.1, from coordinate 164,612 downwards.
AGGAGTAAAATTGTAGATCAATGCATTTCTCGGTCTTAAGGTACAAAAATACAATAACAACAAGGGGACTATGTATTTTTATCATGAATAAAAAAAATATTGTGAGTTTTGTTAGCATCTTTTAAATTCTTCTTATATAAATATAATATCGTTGATATTTTTATACAAACTCTACTCGGATATGACCAATAAGGAATAAATATAAAATCCCTAACTATTAAGAAGACTTCTTTCCAAGGGAAAACAAAATGAGAGCTAAATTACAACTTTACTTGTAAGAACTCCAAGATTGATACTAGAGTACTTTTCTCGGGTTAAACTCTGATCCTTCACACTAGCGATATCCCTCCAACTTGCAATACATAAATACAAATTTTAGTATGGATAAGAGTACATTCGAGGATGTTTAAAAAATAAAAAACTTAACAAAAAGATTACATGACTTATCTTAAAATCCTGTAGCAATCTGACTTCTTGTACCATTCCTCCCAGTGGAAAACCATCACCATAAGACTTAAGAGAAAACCTTTGCTATATATAAAGGAATTTAAAGATTTGATTGCTTCTTAAATATTCAAAGGGTGATACCTACAGCATCCCGCGTAAGATGAATAGGTGAAACATCGTAGGCACAATGGGAAGGTTTACTTGTATATTCTGATGGTTTCCCTCAAAACACAAAGGGACCCATCATTAAACTTGTATCTATATAGTTAATTTGAAGTTGTAAATAAAACAAACACAAATAAAAAAACGAAGATCCTCTCTTTAAACCAAACCAGTGAATACGTTGTAAAAATCCTTTAAAAGAGTTAATTACTCTCAAGTTAACTATTACGTTGATCAAGAGGAAAAATTGTTTCTACCCTGATTGCACACTATAATAAGAATGGAAGGAAGTGTTACAAAGACAGTGATATCAAATAAGGAAAGAATCGCCAAGCAAAAACTATCATAATGAAATTGAAAATCCACCTTCACACAGAGTATACAAACCATAAATTCTAGGGTACTCTTGCATGAGACCAAGCGTAGTATTCATTTAAAATAAGATTGTCGAGTGTTATTATCAACTTCAAGAAACAATAGAGGACTCAAGGTAATGACATGATAATTGGATGGGCGTTTCCCTAATCCAGGATATACTCTATTAGAGACATTTATTTTAATAAAAACAAAATGTTTGGCTACAGACTTAACTTGGTAATGCTCAGAATTTACATAATGTATATATATCCATCAACCTTGTGAATGGAAAAAATTGGACAAGACTTGAATAGATCGACCCTTATTGGTGACAGGTGGTGAAAGGAAGTATTCTCTTATTATCATTCTCTCTTAAATTATAGAAAAACCTAACTCTATTCCTACATAGAACTTCAATATTATTGAGGCATACTCCTTCCAACAAACAAATAAGTAAGGATAGCATTCTTATTAACGTATGAGTGCAGTTCCTCTGGAACACAACAACAAAATTATTACTTATTGAGTGAAATATTGCGTTCTTACCTTAAGCGATAGCAGACTCGCTCGCCATCATCGCTACTCGAGTTCACTGCCAGAGAAATCTCTGGGTATAAAGAGGGAAACAAATTATGTGTATCAGAAAGAGGAAATTACAAAATGGAATGAAAACACAATGAATCAACTTTCAGTTAAATATACATGTAGTCTTGTGTAAGCTGATGTTAGAATGTATCGATCCCTCAACTCTTAGTCTGTATCAAAATACATAGTACTTCCTCACAAGAAGCCCATGTGAAGTCAGGGAAGTGGAACATTAGGATTGGCTTGAATCTCTGAGATGGAAGTCGTATGTACTGTAAAACTCTCTGAGATGGAAGTCGTATGTACTGTAAAACTTTTAAATTATATTAACCCTTTCCCTCCAATACTCTCATCTTTAAGATGATTAACACTGGCCTGAAGGTTGAGTTAACCTTTTCATTCAAATTTTATTCAGTGCCACCTACCAAGAATGTCTTGGGTTAATTAGTAAATTTCCTTGTCATTTCTTAGTTGGGTACGAGATTAAGAAGGATATAAATTTAAATCCTTTCCTTTATTTCGTAGTAATGGTAGAGAAAGAAATACACCCTAGAAGAAAAATTTACATATTACTAGGGACAAGGCTCAGTAATGAAGTCTAATAAGAGTATTCGTGGGAAGTTCAATTGTTAACCTAGTAACTGTGTTGTTAAATAATATTTTTGTAATCAAGAATTTATATATATGTGAATATACAAGCTTTGTATATATTATTAAGGGATTAAGGTAATTTTGAGAAGGAAACCATAAGAATTTTACCAAGTTAAAAAACCTTGTGGGATTTGGATATAATGAGGAGATATCATTAATAAGGTCTAGTAGAAAAAAAATGATGACACTAGACAAACACAAACAGATGTTAGAATAATTTAGAACCATATTAAACTATATGAGTGATGATTTTTTAGGATTTAAGTACTATTATTTACACAAAATAATACAATCAATTTTTTTTATAGTGTGTAAATGGGGTTTATTACATATGGTATTAGAGTTGTAGGTTACAACACTTAGGCTTAGGGGCATCACCAGAAAATGATAATTTTGACGAAAAATATAACAAGAAAAATTTTACTGTTACAAACAGACTGTATCAATTTTTTTTGTAACTATGTCAACGTAGAATGGAGAAGAAGACAGACATGAAAGAAATAATAATCAAGAGCTTCCTATAAACACATAACATCACAGGGAAGGAAGTTCAAAAACCCAGGTTTTGGAAATGATGAGGAATCTTATCATGGAATTACATATATTCAAAGCTGATAATGAAAAACTAAAGAAAGGATAAGACAATCAACATGAAATAAATGAGATGTTGTTACGAAGCATAGAAACAAAAAAGATCCCAATGAATAATGAAGCGGATGAGGAAGTTAGTAAAAAGTCCTCAAAGGATTCTTTCCATGGAACAAAAAAAGAAAAAATCTCTTCTAACGATACACATATGACAAAAAACAAAGCATTTACAATGGGGAAAAGAAAACAGATAGACCATTTAAATGGAAAGTTCAATAAGATCAAAACTTCAATATTTGATGGTGAGTCTAGAACCGGTGAAGAAGCAAAATCTTGGTTAATTGACATAAATAAATACTTCCATATTTACAATTACTCTAGTAATATGAAAGTAAGGATGGCTATCTACAATCTGAAAGGTAAAGCTAGAATATGGTGGCAAGACTTAAAACTATCCAAAGGACTAAAAGAAAAGAAGATGGAATGGGAAGATTTAAGAAACACTTTAAAAGAAACAATACTTATCTGAAAGTTATTATGAGAGAAAAACCAAAGAGTTCTATGAACTAAAATTAGGACAGATGTCCATGGAGGATCTAATTACTAAGTTCCTGGAATTATTGAGATTTGTGCCTTATATCAAAGATGAAAAGGTAAAAGTTCAAAGGTTTCTAAGTTGTTTACCTCAATCATACAAGGACATAATAGAGTTTGATAACCTAAAAACTTTGAATGAAGTATTGCAAAAAGAAAGAATTTGTTATGATCAATACAAACAACGATATGAAAATCCAAAAGCATGGAGAGAAAACAAGAAAGAGAAGCTAAATTAAAGGAAAAAGGGTTTCAAACCTTCACCATTTTGAAACATGACCAAAGGACATCAAGAACATAACTCCCACATAAATGTTCCACAAGCGTAGGGAAGCAAGACAGGTAACTTGGGATTCAAGAAAGCAAATGATAATCCTATAGAACCATTGAAATGTTGGGGTGTGGAGAACCACATTTGTTGGTAAATGTTTCTTATAGGAATGTTGCAAATAAAACTATTTAGAGCATACAAGAAGCTTTGAAAGTTGGAGATATTAGAAAAAGTATTAATAGAATAAATGCAGCTTTGGATGGCAGGCAAGAAGATCAACAATACACTATTGTGGATATTGAAGGTAGAGTTCATAACGACAAAGTATATATTTTAATTGGCATAGGAGTTATTTCAAGTTATGTTACCCAACTTTAGTACACTCAAACAAGATGAAGGAGGTAAAGCATACTAAATCCTGGTTAGTAGAATTAGAAACAGGAAAAAACCTAAAGGCAAGAGAACTTAAACCTAATTGTGTGTTGAATATTAGTGTTCAGGATACAAAGATAAACTTGAATGTATTACCTTTATGATCATATGACATACTTATCATAATGGACTGGTTAGAAAAGAACAAAGTTGTACTGAACTATTATGAAAAATCATTTGTATACAAAGATGAAAATGGAATATCAAGAACAATGCAAGGAATTAGTAAGCCAATTTTTGTTAGAAAAATATCAACAATGTAATTTAAAAAGTGCATTAGTAAAGGATGAAAAATATATGCTATCCAAGTGAAAAAACTGTTAGAGAAAGAAAACAAAGCAACTTTAGTCGAATTTGCATTTCTTCATGGATTTAAGGATGTATTTGTGGAAGAAATACAAGAATTACCTCCAAGGAAATAAGTAGATTTCTCTATTGATCTACTACCTATATCTGCACCAATGTCAAAGGAACCTTACAATACGAGTGTCCCGGAATTAACAAAATTAAAAATTCAACTACATGAACCGTTAGATAAAGAATATATTAGACCAAGTGTCTTTCCATGGGGAGAACCAGCATTATTTTTCGAAAAGAAAGATGAAAAACTAATATTATGTAATGTCTGTCGTCAATTAAATAAAATGAAGATTAAAAACAAGTACCCTTTACCCAGGATTAATGATTTATTTGATCAGGTCGGAGGAGAAAAAGTATTCTGTAAATTGGATTTAAGATATATTTATCTTAAGATAGATTTAAGATATATTCTGTAAAATGAAGACGTAAGTAAAACAACTTTTAGGACACGTTATGGAAGTTACAAATTTGTTGTAATCCCATTTGGACTTACTAACCACCAACAAATTTTATGTGTCTGATGAACAATATATTCAACCAATACTTGGATAAATTTGTAGTGATTTTTATTGATGATATATTAATCTATTCAAAGTATAAAGAATAACATGAACAACACATGAAAATAGTATTACAGACTCTGAGAGAGCATAAATTATATGCTAAGTTTGATAAATGTGATTTCTATCAAAGAAAGATATAATATCTGGGACATGTGATATTAGAAGATGGTATTGTAGTAGACCCTTAAAATATTAAAGGAATTATGGAATGGCCTATACCTAAAGACATAGAGGACATGCAGTCATTCATGGGGATCACCAGTTGTTACTGGAGGTTTATTGAATAATTTTCCAAGATCGCCTATCATATTACACCTTTACAGAAAAATGTAACAAAATGGAACAAAATTTATTTGGTGTAAAAATTGCGAGGACAATTTTGATAAATTAGAAGGTTTACTCACTACAACGCCAATCCTTAAAGTGGTTGATCCTTATAAATATTTTATAGTTTGTGTAGATCCAAGTAAAGAAGGATTAGGTGGAGTATTGACACAGGATATATGCATAATTTGTTATGAATTTCATAAATTAAAAGATAATGAAATAAGCTATGTAACTCATGATCTAGAATTAGTAACTGTAATTAATGCATTAAAAATGTGGCAGCATTATTTAATGTGAAGAAAATTTCTATTATTAATAGATAACAACAGTGTGAAACTTCTGTTTAGTCAACATGATCTCAATGCACGACAGGAAAGGTGGTTAGCCTTCCTAAGTGAGTTCGATTTCGAAGTATGACACATCAAAGGAAAGGAAAACAAGGTCATAGATGCACTAAGTCGAAGAACTAATGAATTATATGAATTCATTATCAGTAAAATAGAAAGTGATATCGAGGACGAAATCAAATATGAAAGCATAAATGATGCATAATACATTAAAACAACAAAGCAGTTGCAGAAAAATGAAGGGAATGCAAATGATATAGATTTTAGAATGAACAATAATGGATTATTACGGTTCAAAAACATGTTATATATACCAAATTATGTTGATTTGAAGTTGATAATAATGGATGAGTTGCATAAAATCCCTATTCTGGTTATCCAGGATATCATAAAATGATAACAACCCTAAGAAAACAGTTTTATTGGCCTAATATGAAATATGAGACAACCGAATATCTATGCAAATGCTTAGATTGTCAACAAGTAAAATTTGAACATCAAAATCCAATAGGTATATTACAACCTTTACATATACTGGAATGGAAATGAGAAATTATTTCGATGGACTTCATTATAGGTTTTCCAAAAACTCAAAGACAAAATGATTCAATCATGGTAATAATTGATAAACTGAGTAAGTCTGCTCACTTCATACCTGTGAAATCTACCTACAAGGACATTAATATTGATTAATTTTTTATGAAAGAAATATTTAGATTGCATGGAATTCCTCAAATGGTGATTTCAAATAGAGATATCGAATTTACATCAAATTTTTGGAAATAATTGTTTGCAGGTTTGAGAACTAATTTGAATTTCATCACAAGTTATCATCCACAAATGGATGGGAAAACAAAACATATGAACCATATTATCGAAGATATGTTACAAATGTACATAAGAACAAAACCAAATAAGTGGGAAGAATATCTAGACACTTAGTCGAATTCACATACAATAAAAGTTATCAAGTGTCAATAAAAATGAGTCCCTTTGGAGTTTGATATGGAAGAAAATGTACAACTCCAATCAACTGGGATAATCCGGTTGACAGAATCATGATTGAACCAGAAATTATCCAAGAAATGGAACGAATGTTCAAAAAGGTGCAACAAAATTTAAAGGTTGCACAAGATCGACAAAAAAATTATGCATATCATAAGAGACAATATCAAGAGTTTAATGTTGGATAACATGTGTACGTTAAAGTCAAAGCAAGAAGTAGCTCCTTAAAACTAGGGAATTATTCCAAGTTGGTGCCAAGGTTTTGTGGTCAATTCAAAGTCTTAACTCGAATCAGACCAGTGGCATACCAACTATCACTCCCAACAAATTTAAAAGTTCATAATGTTTTTCATGTTTCATTATTGAAAAGATATATTGATGATCTTACTCACATCATTGATTGGAACATGGTGCAGGTGGAACCATTTGGAGATTTCCAAGTGGAACCTCTATGCATTCTAGATAGGAAACAAAAAGTACTTCAGAACATAGCCATCTCCCAGGTAAAAGTGCAATGGAAGCACTTTATCCCTAAGGAGGCTACTTGGGAGCTGGAAGATGAAATGATGAAATCTTATTCATTTATGTTCCAAGTGATGAATTGAGGGAAAGACTAACATTGAGGACAATGTTATACTTAAGGGGGAGATGATGTGACATCCTCAAAAATTAAAACATAATTATTTTAATGTTAATTCTTTTAAAACAAATTTCCATTTATGGAAATTTGTATTGGTTATTATTAAGAGATTTAATTACTACATTTGTGACTATTGAGAAAGAGTTTGACTTGCCAACTGTCCTCTTTTGATGGAAAAATGTATCGGACATATATTTTAATAAATTAAATGTTGGAAACGAGTGGAACAACCAGGTTAAAATTAGTTGACTATGACTCCATGAGTGGGGAACATGTTTGAGTTAACTCAGAGATTATTTTTACAAGTGTCAGAAGTGGAGTTATGTCACTGTTATCCCCTAAAAATCAGGGATTTGTAAATATGCGAATTTCCAAAGAGGGAAATGGATCGAAAAAGTTCTAGGCAAAGAGAAATGGAATATATACAACATATGTGGGAGGAAGGATTCTCTTTGGTATGTTGTGGAGATGAATATTTTTTGTGTGAGAACCAATGGTGTTAGGCAAATGATTTTATGAACTGTACAAAAAACAATGGCTAAGGAGTGAGGCTCATTTTTCACTTATGGATTCATGGTCAGGCTAGGTGGTGATCATGACAAATACTATTGGGTGTTTTGCATATACGATTGGGTGGAACATGGTTGTTCCATTTGTTTCCAACTTAATTGTTACATATATGTACCTTTATTTGACTACTCATCATTTTTGTCGGACAATTGATTTTCATGTAGCTACAAAATTTGATCTATATAGATGTATCTTATTTGATCAGTTACTATTTATGTTGGATTATTTGATTTGCACGTAGCTACAAAATTTGATCAATATAAATGTATCTTATTTGACCAGTTACTATTTATGTGGATTATTTATTTGCATGTAGCTACATAATTTGATCTATATAAATGTATGTATACCACAAAAGTTAGAATAACTACTTTTATGACCGATGGATCCCTTAATATGGAATTATGCATTTAAACTATAAATCATGAGAAATGGGATATTATAACAATCCTGTATAGTTACGCAAAGTTTTAATTTATGGAAATTACCATACATAATAGTACATTTTATAATTACTATACAACTATAGTAAGTCTAGAAGATTTTATACATTGAAGAAGAAAATAAATATTTTGATAATTCTATAGAAATGGTTGAGCATTTGGGTTTCTATTATTGTCGTATAGATATGGATACAAATTAGACCATGAGAAAACTCTTGTAAACAAAAAGGGAAACTACATATTTAAAACAATTAGGAGTAAAACTGCACATCAATGCATTTCTCGATATTAAGCTACAAAAATACAATAAGAGCACGGGGAATCTGTATTTTTATCTTGAATAAATAAAATATTGTGAGTTCTATTAGCATATTTTAAATTCTATGTATATAAATATAATGTAGTTGATATTTTTATACAAACTCTATTCGGATATGAGCAAGAAAGAATAAATCCAAAATCCCTAACTATTAAGAAGACTTATTTCCAAGCGGAAAAATAGATGGGAGCTAAATTGAAAATTTACTTGTAAGAACTCAAATATTGAAACTCGAGTACCTTTCTCATGATAAACTATGATCCTTCGCCATAGCGAGATCCTTCCAACCTGCAATACGTAAATACGAATTTTAGTATGGATAAGAGTACATTCGAGGATGTTTAAAAAATACAGAACTTAGAAAAAATATCACATGACTTATATTAAAATCCTATAACAATCCGACTTCTTGAACCATTCCTCCCCATGGACAAACATCACCAAAACGCTTAAGAGAAAAACTTTGTCATATATAAAGGAATTTAAAGATTTGATTTCTTATTAAATATTCAAAGGGTAATACCTGTAGCATCCTTGTTATAGAAAAATTTGCCTCACCCCATGCAATCTTGCACAGAAGGCCTTTTTCCATTTCCCCATGTAGAATTTTAATCCCTTTTTACAAATTCTAGAGCTAAAAATACATTTTTTCCACATATATGCACCTTGCCTACTGTACATCATTCATATACATAGGTTGCAAAAATGTGCCCATGTAGATCAGGAAATGTGCCCAAAAATTAAAAATAATGTCGGGTTTCCATGTCACGACAGGAGATCAATGATTCTTGGCCTTCCATATACTGGAAATGCTCTGACTCAGCCCTTCAGTTCCACTTGAAGGCTAAAAATGGGCCAATTATGAGCTATGGAATAGAGGAGAAATAATTCAACTTTGAGAGAAAGGTTACTCTAGAGGAATTATTCACTTCACATTGAGTCTGCATTCCTTTATCCTTCAAGTTTGAACAATGTCCATCCCCCAAGATCTTCCCTTATTGAGTGAGAACTCCATTGTCTCTCTTACATGAGCTTGCCTTTGGTGGAGTATTGAAGTGGTGGAGGCCCAACTGGAAGGAACTTAGTTTCTCGGTTCCGAACCATGCCGACATGGAAGTTTGTAACTTATTCACTTTTGTTGATCGTATCTTAATAGAAATACTCTTTTGTCGTCCAATTGATATCTTGCAAATGTTAGAATTACTATTCTATGGGCATATTTGTTATGAATGTTAATGGATTATACTATTGAATGTGCTAACATCATATATTATCACCATATGATTTCTTTTCTTGTTTTTTGAGGACTAGTTGTAGGTATATTTCTTTGGGTCAAGTGCTCAATGATGAACTTCATAGAACATCTGGACGAGGTAGGAATTTTATCTTGTCTTGCTAGCATATTTGTTTATATAGCATACTTGAGAATATAATATATTTCTATAGTCATTTCCATCTGTTGTGGTTTTCCCCTAGCCAAAGAGATATTTTCTTCATAACATAATTGACGACCATACTGGGGATTGATTCTTCTTTCTTAGGGTTTGGAGTGTTTTTCTCCTTATATTTCTCTCGTTCATATTGCATTTCTTGTCGTATCATTGCTTGACAACCTATGTTCACTCTGGGTTTGAGTATTTCATCCTTCTCCTTAGCCTAGCAATGTTTTTGACACATATACACGGGTTTTTGCTTGGCAGTCACGTATATACGTGTGATGTCCTTCTGCAAGCTGCGTACATACAGGATTTTGCCTTGAACAATCGCACACATCAACCTCTTTTTCTTGATTTCTGGGTTTGGTGGTTGTTGGGTAGGTTTTGATGATTCCTGAGTCTTCTTGAGTCTTTGTAGTGACTGTTAAGTGTTTGTGGGATGACAAGAAACCTGTCTTTGGTTGAATTTTTGGGCAGTGCCTTTCTCATCATCTTTTAATTTTGATTGTCCTTGTACATTGGGTTGGGTGTTTTGATCCTTGGTATCCTACTTGAGTTGTCTCTTTCTATACACAATAGAGTCTTTATATATCAAGTTGTTGTTCAGTCCATGCATTTTCATTTTTCTTATATTGAAAATACAAAAATGTTAGGCATTTTTCATTGATTGGCATTTTGATATTTTGAGTCTTTGTCATTTGTCTTAGTGCATGTAAAGAAAGATTGCATTTTTTATTCAGAATTGTAGAATTGAATTGAAAATTGCATTTTAAGAAGCATATCATTCATTGGAAATTGAAGTTAGGACTTTGCATTGTATTCATATTTACTCTACTTGCCTAGTCATAACATCACTAGTTTCATGACCACGCCTCTTGAGTAAGCACGAACATTAAAGTTAACGCTATAATTTAAAATTGATTAGTAACAATTTTATTTTCTAGGGTGCACAAACTAGCTTAGGATTTAGTGCCTTGGAATAGGATTTTGTGAGTAAACTTCTCCAAGGCTATTAAATCAACATATGTGTCTGACTAAGGGAGTGGACAAATCCATTGTATAATTAGTAAGATCAAGAGGCTCTTCTTACACCGAAGTTAATCACAAGGTCATGTGAGGTCGATTGAAGGGATATCCCCCTGATACCTTCTTAGCATTAGAGATATTTCTGTGGATCTATTCGTATATGGGGATCTTGCTAGTGCCCTTACCTCCATGAGAGGCGATGCTTTCAAGGTTTTGGGCTTTTCTACCTTGCCCATACGGTGGACCTAACTTACGAATGCTTGCCTATGCATTATTTATACAGTGGTTTCTTAGTTGCTTGACTCAGGTGCCACATAGGTTACTTGTAGGGGTTATTCTGTAGGTACTTTGGTTCAGATAAGGGTCAGACAACACATGTCCTTTATGGAGGATTACCTCTCCTGGGGGATCTGATCGACTAGTTGTTAAGCCCACGAGGGCCCTTATAATTGATTCTGTTACCTCCGATATTTAGCAGGGAGTCTCGGGCCCCTCTTGGGTGAGACATGCCTACTTTAGGGAGGGAGGCCCCTTTCACCCACTTTACCATGTTTGTGTGCATATTGTCCGTTTGATTACTAAATGGCCTTAGGATTTGTTTTTTGTATCTTGAGTCTTAATTCATTGTGGAGTCAGACCAACTTCTACGTCGGTCCCACCACTTGTTACAATTACCACCATATTTCGAGTCTTTTCCTTCTAAAAGGCATAGAGTTATTAGACATGGTACACACACCTCCACTTTCATACTTGTGATTTTACAAGGATGAGTACTGAATGGAGTCATCAAAATATTGGGATCCCCTCGAATCCCACACCTACTATAGTTAATGACACCCCTTCAACTCTTGAAACCACCATGGTTGTAGCGTTAGAGGCACCTATCATCATTGTTTCACGTCCTATAGTAAATGATCAGCTATTTCCATGAACCCATTTGGGTCTCTTGGTCACTCACCAAGCTATAATGTTCAGTCCATCCCTATGGCCTCTAGTCCTTTTTCCTATGGTATGTTGAATTTTACCTCACAGTTTTCAAACTCCATCCTAGCTGCTAGCCCTAATGCTAGCATTGGACTTGGGGGCACAAATCCTCTTTATACTCCATTCTCATTTGGTGGCTCTTAGATCCCTCAAACGACTCCTACTATGGGAGGCATTACTTCTTTTAACCCCAGGTCTAATCCTGTTGCTTTTGGGTGGAGCAACCAACCTGGCATATAAGATTATTCTCAAGTTCTTTCCTATACCCTCACCTCCTCAGTTTCAATTCCGACTAACACATTTGGCATGACAAATCCACCTTTATCCTCTGGATTCACACTCGAAGGAGGTATATTTCACATCTTTGGAAACCCCCAACCCGAAGCCACTCCAGCTAGGGGAAATTTTTATAACCCCCATCATAACATTCCTACTAGAATGATGCCCAACCAACGTATTATGAATCAGCCTAGAGGAGGGTATTACAACCTCAGATAGGTCCATGGTGCTTACCAGAACCTTGGATGGGCTGTAGTTCCCCAAACACAATCTTTCCAGGGATCTTGGGGCCAGATGTCGCAACCCCGTCTCCCTTTTTCGGCCACGCTTAATCTTCCAGACTTGTCTAAGTTGATGAACGACCCTGTGTTTCATGATCCTACATGGCCTCCCGTCCCCACCAAGCTTCCTTCAGATATTCTAAAATTCGAAGGAAAGAATGGCGAGGATCCTGGTGATCACGTCACCACCTTTCACCTATTGTTCTCTTAGAATTCCCTTAATGAAAATTCCATTCAGTTAAGATCATTTCAACGCACCCTCATTGGGGTTTCTGTGAAATGGTATATCGAGCTACATAGGGGGGCATATGGGACCTTTAGTTAGATGGTTCTAGTCTTCCTTAACCACTTCTAGTTTTATGGTTCGTTCGACACCACCACTCATATATCAAATCACATCCAGGAGTGGCGTAGACGAAAGAGGTTGATCAAGACCTACATTCCCCCATATTTCCCGTTAGAATTGTTCCTTAAGTATTTTCATCCTCCTATCTCGAAGGATGTTACAACATCCAGGGTTACATCTAAGGAAAAAGAAATCTTCAAAGCCCAACAATTAGATCTTATATATGCTGAGTTTGGGATGCTATACCAGATTCTTCCAGATGCACCAAGGTCAAACTATGACCCTAGAAAAAATCCCATACCTTATGCCGATTGCATTGTAGGCTCCACCAATGTGAAATACACGTACTCTGTGACAAGCCATTTGAAAGATTTGTCTCTAAACCAGTTTGCAGGAGGGCTAGATTCGCCCGTGTATTCCAATCCCACTCAATTAGCAGATGTACATTCTATTCAATTGTCGACCGACCGAAATGGTAACCAACAACTAGGTGGGAATACGAAGAAAGGACGTAATAATAATCATAAGGCTGGGAAGAATAATAATAAATCCAAGGAAAATGGTAATAATGAGAAGAAAAATAATAATGCCGGTGAGGGAAAGAAAGAAAGGCGTAAGGTGAAATTTCCCTGTAATCTTTGTACAAACGATCATCTTACTCATTTATGCCCCAACTTGCGAAAGCAGCGAGGCTCTTAACTCTACCACCCGTCGTGTTGATGAATTCTTTCCCACATAACCATCACATGGCCTAAAGCTCCTTAAATGACGAAAATGTGGCTGGTGAAAGTAAAAACCCACTGACACAAGATGGTGACCATTTTTGTATCAATATGGTCAATTCTCAGGTTAATGTAGCCACCTATTCTTGTGATTATAGTTTGTCACAGACTGTACCTGGTCTAGAATATCCTTCTCCATCTCCAGAGACGCACTTGTAGATTGAAAAACCAGAGGCACCGCCTCATATTTCGAAAGGAGTAATCAAGCGGTCTACCCACAATCCAAATGCTAGAGCCACCTAGAATTACTCTATTGTTGAGGACCTCGGTCAAACCCCTTGTGTGATGTCGGCTCTGGAGGTACTCCAGATGTGTCCTTCATAGAGGAATACCTTTCTATTTTTGTTAGGAGCTCTAGACCCCAGTGGTTCAAACGTTATCCAGTTTGATGGCATAGATGTGAAGCCTCTCTTTCCTTACCATGTGGCATTCCAAATCCACATGGGTTACTCGAAGTATACCATCAAACGTGCAGTTGTTGATGAAGGTGTTTCTACGTGTGTGATATCCCTAATTTGTTGGAAGTATCTTGGCTCTCCTACCCTCTCTCAATCTCCAACCATGTTGACTACTTTTGATGGTCGTTCCTTCTGCCCTCACGATATTTTTCCTTCCTTTTCGGTCTAGTTAGGTGGGAAGACAGTAGAGGTGGATGTCGAGGTGGTTGATGCACACCTTAATTATAACTTTTAAATAGGATGCAATTGGAATTATGATATGAATGTCCTCGTATCGTCCATCTTTCACACTCTTTATTTTCTTCACGATGGGAAGATAGTGACAATCAACCATTTATCCTTTGCATATGCTATCCCCAATGCATCTTTTGGACCGTCGATCCCCGTGGTCGACAATTCTCAGCTAGAAACTGATAATATCGATGTCAAAATGTATTTATACCTTATGGGTACCTTCGAATTCATGGCACTGATTCACCATGTTTAAGCCATGTCCAATAGGCCCGTTTCGTCAGAGAGGTTCATTCCTTTCCACACTTCCTATTTTAACGATCCTTGGACCCTACCTTCCTTGAATTTGTCTTGTGAAGGTTAGTCACATGTTGGAATTTCCATGCCACTATCAACAACAGAGATAGTGTATCAATTTGTTCTTGACTCTTCCACCGATCCCGATCCTATTATCTCACCGACAGACGAGGAGGATCTTGTTCTTAAGCCCGTGTTGGCCTCTTCTTCGTCTTGTTCACATGACCACCTTGATAATACTTTTCCCTCGGATGAAGCTATAATCAAATCCATGAATGGTTCTGAGAAACCTTGGGATGATATGTGTTAACACATAAAATTGTATTATTATTTGAGATAATTTCCCAAAATACATTGCTATAGGAGGGTTCTTTTACTTAAGGTAGCTTGACTTCAAGTCAGTTTTTCGAGGGTTTTGAGAAGGCATTTGAAGTTCTTGATGATTCTATTGTGTATCAGACATCATAAGTTTTCCAACCATATCTCTTGAAGCACACAATTATTCTAGTAAGGCCTCCCAAAACCCTCAAATACCACGTTGTTTTTCTTCCAAGAGCACGCCGGGCTTCTGCAATTTTTGAGTGACTAAATTAAAAATTGGATTATGAACAAATGGGAAGGTATTTTTGAAAACTGGAGGAGGTTTTTGTTCATCACATACTAAATAAAAAAAACCTCTCTCAGTGTTTCAAAGAGTGTTACGGTTATAGAGATATTAGACACACAAGTGGCACTATGAAATGTGCAAAATTGCTTTACGGTGGCGCTACGAAATGTGCAGAACTATTTTACAGTGGCGCTACGAAATCTAGAGGTGCGCTACGAAATCTTCAGGCGTTGCAAAAAATAAGTCAAAAAGTGGCAACCAAATAAAAAAGACATGATTTAAAACTTCTATTAGGCAATGTAGACTCAACAGTCAGGGGCATCCAAAAAGGACAAGTGGCAGATTGATGAAGATTATTTTAACTCTAGTAGTTTTCAGCTATTCGAAAAAACCTCAGTCCATCTTGAGTTTATTTCATTTTATCCTAGCAACTCGAGACATTTGGCAACCCATTCCATCTTTTGTGGCATGATTTTTTTCATTTACTATTTTTGTAAATTTCTTTTAAAGCCCTGTGGGGATGAGTGTTTTGTATATATGAAAAGAGGAAAATACAAAGGAGAGGTCATTAGAGAGAAAAGACCTGAGAGGTTTGTTTTATATTTGAAGATCCAAGAGGGACCTAGAGAGGCATGAGAAGTCTCTGATTTAAGTTGCAAACCTGTGTTTCTTTCTATGTAAAGACATGAATAGTTGAATGAATTTTTGGTTAGTACGTAACTCTTACATTTATTTCATAATCATTTTTTCTTCATAAACATATTGCAAATGTTATATGGAATATGAAAAATGCTTACTGTGTTGAGAAAATTCTTTTAAAGGGTTTATGAGGATTTTTTCCATGGTTATGTTTATTTTTGTTTAATCATTTTTGGAAACGGATTTTCTGAATGATGGTTAATTCCTCTGTTGTATGAATCACTAAAGGATCGTTTTTTTTAATAGCGAGACTCTCAACTCCTCTATTATCTTCCTATTCATTCATTTTCCTTGAGATATTAAAAAATCACTATCCAAATGATTTGTTTTCTTCACTTGCTTCCCATAGAATGTTATTTCAGGGTTACAGTTTTTCATGGACTCCATGCCCAATGGCTTCATTTCCTTGATTAATTTTACCATGCTCAAAGTTTCCTAAAACCCAATCAAGTCACTTTTTATTTTCAATATGTGTTAGGCTTTCTCTTAAGCAGTCTAAGAACACCTTCTAGCGCTAAAAATATGCATCATCGCTCTTATTTGCTCCCAGAGCTTCCTAGAATCAAACAAGATGACTTTTGATCTACTTTGAGCAAGATAGTCGGTCACGCCGTAGTTCCACTTGATACGCACGACATTTATGCCAAAGGAAAAATGGAAAGTATCTCTCCTACCATCACGATTGATATCTCTCGTACCCCTAGTAAGATTGAAAATTTACATATCGGTGCAGATTGTTCACCAGAAGATATCCTGATCTACACCAATATATTCAAGGAATTCCGAGATGTATTTTCTTGGTCATATGAAGAGATGCCAGGAATAGAACCTCGAATTGTTGAGCATGAGATTATAACTTATCTAGATGCGAAGCCTGTTCAAAAACGTCTTAGAGTTGTCAATCCCCGGAAGGCCCCTGCTATTAAGGCAGAGGTGGAAAAACTACTTAATGTTGGATTTATCTACTCAATTCCCTTGATTGAATGGGTATCCAAACCCATTCTTGTGAATAAGAAGAAAGGAGCCATCCGTGTATGCATGGAAATTCGTGACCTGAACAAAGTCTGTCCTAAAGACAAATTCCTGACACCTTTCATCAATCAGATTCTCGACGAGTGTGCGGGAAGCGAAGTGTTTTCTTTCATGGACGGATTTTCAGGGTATAACCAAATTCAAATTAAACTCGGGGATCAACACAAGATGACATTTATTTTTCCTTGGGGTACTTTCATATACTAGAAGATGCCTTTCGGCCTTAAAAATGCTGGAACAACCTTCCAACGTGCTATGACCTTCACTTTCCATGATATTAAACATATAGTCAAAGCTTATCTTGTCAATATTGTTTCTCGCTCTCGTAAGAGAGTGGATCACTCTAAGCACCTTTGACTAGTATTTGAAAGATGTCATCATTATAGAATCCGATTAAACCCTCATAAATGCATATTTTGTGTTAGCTCTGGACGTCTTTTGGGATTTTTAGTCTTTGAGACCGGGATCATGGTAGATCTGTTAAAGGTTGAGGCAATACTTGGATTGCCTCCCCTGTGCACTATTCGACAACTTTAAGGTTTACATGGGAAAGCTAACTTTTTACGACGGTTTATAGTAAACTATTCCAATATTACTAAGGGTTTCATGCATATTTTAAAGAAGGAAAACCCTTTTATTTGGGATGAGCGAGCCTAGGAATCCTTCGATGCTTTGAAGAAAGCCTTGGTATCGATGCCTCTGTTGAAGTCTCTTGAATACAGTAGGGATTGATTGCTTTACTTTGCCACATTTGAAGAGACGATTGGTATGATTTTGGTTCAGGAGGGTGATGAGCTCTGCAAGAATATCATCTACTATCTTAGTTGAAACTTAGTCGGTCCTGAGCTCAATTATTGTCACATTGAAAAGCTATCTTTGGATGACGTTCATGCAGTCCAACGATTACACCATTATATATTGATTTGAATGACTACTGTGGTTGCCTATGTCAATCCATTTCAATACATCCTTACCAGGCATATTATAGGGGGAAAATACAATAAATGAATTGTCATTTTACAAGAATTTGATCTTGATTTTGCCTCTGTGAAATACAAGAAATCACTAGTCTTTGTAGAGTTAATATCTGACTTCCCACGATTGGATGAGGATGTTATCCATGTTTATTAATTCATGGATGAACACATTTTCCTTGTCTCTTCGTCTGAACCCTGGTATGGAGACATTGTTATCTATCTTCAAACTTTGAAGTTTCCTCAGCATCTCTCCCGAGATGACTAATGACATGTACGATACCAAGATAATAATTACATTATCGTAGGCAACACTTTGTATCGTTGAGGAATAGACAATATCCTGCGTCGTTTTTTAAATCATGAATAAGTTGAGTCAATTATAAACAATTTCCACAGTGGGGATTTTGGTGGTCATCTATCCATGCTTGCGACAACCCAGAAAATTTTGTGAGCCAATTATTTCTGGCCATCTATATTTAAAGATTGTGTTTAAATAGTTAATAAGTATCACCCCTTCTTGGTGTTCACTCAAAAAATGCACTCGTATCCAGCCCCTCTTCACCTAGTCATTATCATCGGTCCCTTCACCAAGTGGGGGGTGGACTTCATGGATTGCAACCCAACTTCGGCTAGGGGAATCAACACATTATCGTGGCCATAAACTACTTAACTAAGTAGGCCAAGGCCATGCTGACAGTTAAATCCATTGGGAATACTACCACCTTCTTCATATTCAATCAAATTATCACTAGATTTGGTATCCCAAGTGAGATTGTCACTGATCATGGAAGTCACTTTTAGAATGAAATGATGGAAGAACTATCATCGAAGATGGGGTTTAAGGATGGTAATTCTTCCCCTTACTACCCCCAGGAAAATGGACAGGTAGAGGCCGTCAACAAGTCTCTGAAGACCATTTTGCAGAAAATTTTCAGCTAGAGTAAATATGACTAGCATATTATGCTATATCCCACACTCTGGGCATACTAAACCTTGGTCAAGACTGCCACCGTATTTTCTCCTTTTCAGTTAGTACATAGTGTGAAGTCGATATTACCTATTGAATTCAAAATCCCTTCTCTTAAATTGCAATCACGCTCCTCCTTGACACTTCCGATCTTGAGCAATGCCTCATACACCTAGAGAGTCTCGACGAGCGACGTCGATATGCCTCTGTGGCCATCGAGGAGAATAAAATATGTTTCAAGGTCCAATACGATAAGTTTGTCTTTCCTCGGTTGTATGTTGAGGGTGACTTGGTCCTATTATATGATCAAGACAAATAACCACTGGGGGAAGGTGAGTTCAAACCCATGTGGGACAAGCCCTATATCGTGCGACATGTCTTAGAAAAAGGAGCCTATGAGTTAGAAGACTATGAAGGGAACATGTTGGCCGAGCCCATGAATGGGGTCTAGTTGAAAAGATATTATGCTTGAGCCCCAATCTTGGGTGTAACTCTTTGTATACTAATATAATTCAGTGTATATATATTTTCCCTTTCTTTTTTGTGTTCAGCTTGGTTATCGAGTTTCCCTCAGTTGGCAGATGTCAACAGAGTCTTTGGTCTACTTAGGAATCATAGACGAAGTGAGTCGTCATACACAGAATTTGGCTTCCACCGCTTGGGTGGTTTACTCACCCGAGGGTCTATCAGTGTCTTCAGGTGGTGTATGCCTAGGGCCATCCACAAATATTGTGGCCGAATATAACGTCGTTATAGAAATTTTGCACGATGCCATTTTACATGGTATTCTCTCTTTGGAGGTTCGCCTGGATTCCCAGTTAGTAGTATGTCATTTGAACAACAATTAATGTGTGCATGATCCTATGTTACTCCGATGATTCCTATGGGTATGACTTTTAGAGAGACAGTTTGATTTTATTACTTATCATCACATGCCTAGGAGTTCTAATTATGTATCTGATGCTTATGCTACTTTCATTTTATATTGGCATTTGTCACATAACTAAAGAAAAGAAAACAATCTCATGAATGTACACATTGTAATATAAGTAAAGCCAAAGAACCCTTTTTTATATATATTTCAAAAAATATGGTGTTTATAGTACAAAATTGGGGCCAACACCCTCAATACACATATACAACTGATAATACAAAATCCATGACATCTACGCCTGTGGTGCCAGATGTGTATCATGATAACAAAATATGATGTTTGGGAGACAATGAAAGAGTTGCACCCAAACTCTGGGCACACCAAACACTTGCCACTGCATGGCCTCCAACATATCCTCAACCTGAACCATTAGAATCCTATGTGTCAAATGAGATAGGTTTCCCTGCACGTTTTGAAGGATTGTTGTTTCTTCTCCTCCCGCCACCTCATCTCCCCGGTGTCTCCGACGATGTCATGGAAGCTCGTCCAACCATCATGGATCTACATCCGTGTCACACAAGTGTCTAATTAGTACTTAAACATCATCCAAAAATATTTTTGATTTGTTATACAAAAATACAAAAAAATGAAATATTTAAAATCTTTGACATACCTATGTCCCCGTAGGTGGTCCCTGGTGGAAATGGCATGTTAGGGTCCCCTCTAGAGTCGATCCCTGCACATGGATAGTCATCCATAGCAATGAACTGTCACCTCCACTAGTAAAATAAATCATCATTGTAGGGTGTGGGCACCCTACCACCCCCCTACCATCTCATTACCTCAGTCCACCATGCCATGGCTAGATCACGAGGTCCTCTAGGAATGATCTCGACTCCAGGTCCCAAACCTGGAACCTGATTGAAGAAAAATCTACACAAGATAGATGCAAACCTAAAGTTCCTCTTGTCACCCTGCTTGCATTCTGTCAACTGGCTCTTCATATTAGCCAGTAGTGAGGTGCACTAATTGTACACCATGGGTCTCAAACACTCTACATAATATAACATGAGTGGCCTCGATGCTTGGTGCAATGAAGTCGATCCTGTGATCCTGGTCAAAACGAGGACAACAATATTGAGGTTGAGATTGTTTATCGCTCAGATGGGGAGTTGACTCCTGACCTTCTTGGTCCCTACTATACAATGAGCATATATGTACTCTTTTATCTTCATACCACTCTCATCTCCCCATGCTTTGAGTTTCACCACCTCACCCCGACATGACAACGTAGTCAAGAAATATATATCCTCGACTTCAATCCTCAATGGTTTCCCATCGAGGTTGAAGCTCTCACTGTCAGGATCCTAGTAATCCACAAGCAACTGTAACAACCTCACTTAGGCCCTCATTCCTTTGAGTGCCCAAAATTTGTACAACCCACATATTTTCAAGGCCATTTGGGCCCCCAGATCTCTTTCCATAGTAGCATCTACCTCCTCAGGTTCCCTTTCCCTCCATTCTAGCACCATCCTGCCAGAGAACATTAATTTTTGAGTTAGAAACCATCAAAAACCTTGTTTATGGAATTGTACGTGGGTTGCAGCATTGATAGTCGGGTATAGGGTTGAGTACACATATCCTATATTTTACATAGTCACATATAACCTCGCGTATACACGAATTGATGAGTGGCAACCCACGTACACCGAAATACCTAATTTTCACCTTAATTAACTCAAATTTTGAAACCTAAATAAAAAATGTAATCCACTAGAAAGGAAGAGGAGGGGAAGAGGAATTACTTGGTCCAAATGGTCTCTGATTCTGTCACTCGAAGCTCCCGCAATCACCAGTTGAAGATCAAAGGTAATTTGGTCCAATTTTCAATATTTTGGTAAAAAGTCAAAATGACATAGTAAAATTTGGTTTTTATTACTATTAATAGTAGTTTTTATCCACTTTCTATAGTTTTTACTAATACAACAATGGATTGAGTTGGTTTTTGTATTTTTCACCAGGGATTCTTGTGTTTTTTAGCGTTATGTTAACCGTTTGTAACTATGGGCAGGGATTTTTACTACCCAACATATAGGATATGTACCCATTCCATCATGCACACTTGAATTATCCTATAAGTTTCACTCGTATGCCTTAAGTACAAACCCATTTTTTTCGACACAGAACCCTCCATCTGCTACAAGACGTGTTGTTATCAAATGATATAGACTTACCAAACATGGGCACCCTAGTTAGATCCTCTACTCCATTTGGTACCCATGCAGAGATTTTTCCATAGGACTGAGAGTCCCTTATAGCCAATACATTAATTTATGCTGAGCCTCATTTCTCACTCATAAACATGCTGACCTATACCTAGAGGACTCCTAATCGAGTTTTATTTAAGCTCTTTTCTGACTCATTTTCAAAAAATGACAAGATTTCCGAGTGAAATTGTCTCTTTCACACTCATAAAGTGGATTTGAAAGGACATCTATTTGGTACAAGTTTATCCATTTTCACACCAAGTAGACTAAGATTACGAAAAATGATATTTTTTTGCATTATTTGTGATTGCATCTCATGCCGTTGCTTGCAGTATTGAGCCTATAGTTGGTTCTCGCTTTGCATTATAAACCGTTTACCTCAGTAGTTTTTCATCCTCAACCAAGCAGAGCCTTGTTTATATCCTTCTCAATTTGACACCCTATACCCAGGAGGTAACATTGCCCCAAGTGTCCATCTCCCACATGCACCTCCATGCATTGAGCATAGGTATGTTCCACTGTTGGAACTAGTTTTGCTTACTTGTGACACTCGTTTCCTCCTCTATATCATAACATTCATTTGACTATGAAAAAACAAAAAAAGATGGGCGAGAAGGGAGTATTATCTTATATTAGAAGCAATTGTGTCTCCTTTGAACATAGAAAAAAGTTATTGAGTCCACTTGTCATCATAATTTTGGGTCTAGCATGGCCTTAGGAAGCTGAGCTCATTACAGAGAGTTTTCTCCCTTGAATGGTTACTCTTCTAGTCCCTATGGAGAACTTGATTGATGCCTCCTACATCTCATGGTTTTGTCATTAAGTCTATGCTGTCGGAGTATTCCATATGTTTCATGCTCTTGTTCAAAGGAATCAAAGGAATAATATCAACCCGTGTCGGTCTTTCCTTAGAAATATTGACTTTGCATGTTCGCCACACCCTCAACTTGTCTCATAATCACATGATATTGTAGTCCTATTCTGCACCCTGGTCCTACTTTCCTCATTGGTAGGTAACCTTGAACCTGACATTCGACATTTCATCATTCGTCGTTGAATGGGTGGTTTCCCTTGTGTTCAACAACAAGACATATATTCACACATTGAGATTCGTGTAATGTCTTGGATGCCATTAGCCTTATTGGTAGTTTCCTCACCTTTGTCAATGGTTTTCCTCATTGGATTTTATTTAGAGGGCCTTTTTCATGTACCACTTGCACTTGGAACACATGAAAGACACACAGGGTCATTGGTTCATGAACATGTTCTTCGTCTGATTTCCTCCAAATCATGAAGCTCCTAATTTGTACCACGTGCTGAATGATGAGATATGACTTAATGTTATCCTTTCAATGGGTCTCCTTCCATTGAATTCAACTCATCTATTATGGAAAAGAGACCTAGAGTCCTATGAGTACCTTTAGACTTGCAATCATTAGTGGCAAGTTCTCTCTCCATCGACAGTTGGGAATACATCAACATCTCCTGATCGATGGATTGTTCAAGTGTTCAACCCCAACTCCTTTATTCACACTTGTAAGAATGTATTTGGTGCCTTGATACCTACTTTAATCATCGATAGGTTATCTCACGTTTGTTAATGGTATACCTCAATGACCAGTAATAAAACAAAGTCTCATTGTGTTTGACCTCAACTCCTTTATTCACATGATGCAGACTTGCACCTTTAGAAGATTTTGTACACGACTTGAAGACTTCAGTATGTGGCCACAACCTTCCTGAGTTTTTGCTTCCTTTTCATTGGACTAGTACCTATGTGACTTTAGTGATCATGGGAGATCATATTGTACTCCATCGTATACAAATATCTTTAGATCGATTTTTAGACTAGTTCTATTGGGCCTTGTTCATGAATATGATAGCCTTTGGCATGTAACCACATTTGTATTTTCCTATTCATGGCCACAGATAGTTGTTTGGTATATTTTTCACATGGATTTGTAGTTTAATGCAAATTGGCATCCATGTATGCAAAGTCAGTGCATAATATAATGAGCAACTAGTTCTTCCAGCTGGTTCCCCATCAGTCCACTTTTGGGTTTTTATAATGTATTTCGGACATCGCAGATACTCCTCTGACCTCACACATTAGGGGGCATCTGTTATATCAAGATTTTCCTCACCCCATGCAATCTTGCACATAAGGCCTTTTTTCATTTCCCCATGCAGACTTTTAATCCCTTTTTGCAAATCCCATAGCTATAAATACATTTTTTCCACATATACACAACTTGCCTACTATACAACATGCATATACACTGGTTTCACCACTACAACCCGCATACATCGAGAAATGTGCCCAAAAATGAAAAATAGTGTTAGGTTTCCATGTCACAATAGGAGATCAATTATCCTTAGCCCTCCATATGTTGGAAACGTTTCGACTCGGCCCTTTAGTTCCACTTGAAGGCTATAAATGGGCCAATTCTGAGCTATGGAAAAGAGGAGAAATAATTCAACTTTGAGAGCAAAGTTACTATGGAGGAATTATTCACTTCATATTGAGTCTGCATCCCTTTATCCTTTAAGTCTGAACGCAGTGATCAACCCCCAATCGCTTCCCTTATTGAGTGAAAAATCCATTCTCTCTCTTACATGAGCTTTCCTTTGGTGGAGGATTGAAGTGGTGGAGGCCCAGTTGGAAGGAACTTAGTTTCTCGGTTTCGAACTATGCTGACATGGAAGTATCTAACTTATTCACTTTTGTTGATCATATCCTAATAGAAATACACTTTTCTCGTCCAATTGATATCTTGCAAATATTAGAATTATTATTCCATGGGTGTATTTGTTATGAATGTTAATGGATTATGCTATTGAATGTTCTAACATAATATATTATCACCATCTGCTTTCTTTGCTTGGTTGTTGAGAACTAGTTGTAGGTATATTTCTTTGGGTCAAGTGCTCAACGATGGACTTCATTGAACATATGGATGAGGTAGGCCTTTTATCTTGTCTTGATAGCATATTTGTTTATATATCATACTTGAGAATATAGTTGATTTCTGCAGTCATTTTCATATGTTTTGGTTTCCCCCTAGCCATAGAGAGATTTTCCTCGTAACAATCCTGGGTAAGGTGAATAGGTGAAACATTGTAGGTGTGATGAGAAGGTTGAATTGTATATTCTGATGAGTTCCCTCAAAACACAAAGGGACCCAACATTAAACTTGTATCCATATAGCTAATTTGAAGTTGAAAATAAAAGAAACACAAATAAAAAACAGAGGTCCTCTCTTTAAACCAAACCAGTGAATACGATGTACAAATCCTTTAAAATAGTTAGTTACTCTCAAGTTAACTATTACATTGATCAAGGGGAAAAATTGTATCTACCCTAATCACACACTATATTGAGAATTGAATGAAGTGTTACAGAGACAATTATATCAAATAAGAAAGAATCGCTAAGAAAAAACTATCAGAATGAAATTGAAAATCCACCTTCACGTAGAGTATACAAATCATAAATTCTAGGGTACTCTTGCAATATACCAAGTGTAGTATTCATATAAAATAACATCATCAAGTGTTATTATTGACTGCGATAAAAAAAAAAGAGGACTTGCAGTATTGACAAGATAATTGGATGGGTATTTTCCTAATACAGGATATATTCTCTTAGAGCCATTTATTTTAATAAAAAAAAAAAGTGTCTATAGACTTAACCTGGTAATGCTCAAAAATTATAGAATGTATATATATCCATCCACCTTATCAACGAAAAAAGTTGGAAAAGACTCGAATACATCAACCCTTACTGGTGAAATGAAGTATTCTCTTATTATATATTTTTTTGTTTGCTAGTTTGTTCATGACTTGCGAGACTATCTTGTGGCTTGAGAAACCACGACTTAGGAGCATATAAGCCATCAAAATCCCTCAGGGATCGCACCTAGTTTGAGCCACACCAACCCTTAACATGGCAAGAGTTTTTGTCCTCGCAGGTTTTGAACAGGTGAATTTAACATCACAGAGTGCCTTAACAACACACTCTGTCACCGATTTTCCTACACCTTGGGGACCAATATTATATTATTATCATTATCCCTTAAATTATAGAAAAACACAAATCTATTCCTACCTTTTGCGTTTAAGTTCTAGGAATTTTAGCACAAAACTTCAAGATTATTGAGGCATACTCCTTTCAACAAACAAAGAAGTAAGGATAGAATTCTTACAAACGTATGAGTGTAGTTCCTTTGGAATGAAATATATAAATTATTACTTACTGAGTGAAATATTGTGTTCTTACCTTCAATGATAGCAAGCTCGTCCACCCTCATCGCTACCTGAGTTCCTTGCTAGAGAAATCTTTGGGTATAACTAGCGAAACAAATTTTGCATATCATAAATAGGAAATTACATAATGGAATGTGGCATCTCTCTCTAATTTCTTTGGATGGAAGGAAATAGGCATAAGAGTAACCTCAAAACCAAATTGGGTTGGAAGCTAACCCTTCCAACTAGAGAGTCCTCTCTCTCTTCAAATCAATCACTAAAAGGATTGATTTGGTTTAACTCAAGGCTATATCTCTAAGATAAAATGAATTTATAGGGTTAGTGGCAATATGGAAAGAAAGTACATTGGGATATGGAGTCACTAAATTCAAAATTCAATGAAAAGATTTGTTGGATACCTAGTAGATTTAAGAAATGACTGAACAGAGGTAAGATAGAAAGAAATATTCTAAACCAAATAAATGTGTTTTAGACAACATGTTACAAAGAACACAGTAATCCCTCAAGGCATATAAGAAGGATGAATCTTAAGGAAATTATAGCAGAAGTACAACTCAAACTACATGCAATAGAGAATCTTATAAAGATGAATTCTAAAACATATATTTCACATAAACACAGAGAAGAAACCATACAATATCAAGTATAAGATATGATAACAAAAACTGAGAAATCACGTGCATAAAATATCACAATCACATGTATCTCTGTGGTCAAAAATCAAGGAATTTTGATCCAACAATATTCATTAACAATAGAAAAGGATTACAATATCTTCAATAGTATTCCCCTACACACTTGACAACCCTTAGCTCTCATAACTATCTGCAATATATACAAAATAACTGTCTATAGTATCAAATTTAGATTCAACTATGATCCTACAATAATGCTAACAACTGCACATAATCAACATGAAATATTTAACATATTGATAAAAAGGAGTTGACTTAGACTCATTTAATTAAACTATAACGACTTGATACAACAATAAATGAAACCCAAAATCATGATTTCCAACTTTGATGTCCATTGGAGATGAATTGGCACACTTGTCAAAACATTCAAGTTGAGTTGGAGGTGTTCTAGTCATTCTAACACAATTGCGCAACAAGTCTGCTGCAAAACCACCACCTACAGGAGAGACACAACATAGTGGCATAGCATAAGTTTTTGGTCATCCTGTACTTAATTTTGATCTTTGACTGATAGTTGACGCTTTCTGAAGGTGACTTTAATTATATGAGAATGATGTGGTTTGCTAGAGTTCTTTAGCACTCCTTCAAATTTGCATTTGCTTCCCAAATCATCAAACCCTAACATACATCAAACTATAAATATTGAGCCCAAATTTACCTTTGACTGATGAGCCTGCTTATGGCTATTGTATCTTCATTTTTTTCTTACTTACTATCCCCGTGATAAAACTTGAGTAAAATTTGATAGCTAAACCTCTTCTTGTTATTTTGAAAATTAGATTGTCATAGTTGCGCAACTCTAATTATGTGTTTACATTTTGTCTCTATAAGACAAAAATACTCCAACGTAGGTAGAAAAAAGATCTCACCACCATTAATAATGCCTCTTTGATAGAATAATGTGCTTATGTATGCGATCCT
Source organism: Picea engelmannii (assembly GCA_009831015.1). Classification (NCBI taxonomy): domain Eukaryota; kingdom Viridiplantae; phylum Streptophyta; class Pinopsida; order Pinales; family Pinaceae; genus Picea; species Picea engelmannii. The sequence goes on along the minus strand of ML792320.1, from coordinate 136,523 downwards.
TTCCAAAAATAAGTCAAAATGGAAAAATGACAAAAATGTGTCAACCAAGTTTCAGTGGTTCAATTCTCTGCTGCTTCAGCTAGCAAGTCAAGTTTTCCCTTCTTTCCAATCTCCACCTGTTGCAAGATTTGATTTATGGTCTTGTTCTCCTTCCTCAAAATGATATTTTGCTAATAAACACTCTTCAACTATTTGTGTAATGGTAGAGTTCTTCTAACCATTGATGTAGCTTTGTCTATTGCAAGTCCACAGTCTCTTAGGTGTTATGTAAACTTCATCCTAAATTTCCTATATTTCTCTCTGAGTTGAATTATCACATCTTTTTCTTCTCTGGGTTATTTATTCATCCTCTTGAAAGTGTGCTTAAATTCCCTCATCACCTTTAATTTCTGATGGTTGACTCTTTGTTGGGATTTCCTCTTGATGTTGCAACTTCCTAGTTGAGTATCTTGTTAAAGGCACACTAGGTTTAGGAATATCCTTTACCTCTAAAGTCTATTCTATTGCTTTCCCTTTACTCCTTGTTTTGGAATCAACTGGAGTTGATAGTACTGACCTTTCTTCTATCACAAAGGTGTTTTTCCTAAAATCCTCTTCTAGAGACTTCTTCTTCAGTTCCCTATTTTCATGTTGCAATTGTGCTATCGAAAAGTGATCCTTATTTAACTATTCTTGAAACTCAATAATTGATGTTTTTTTGTCATCTGAGAGAATTGGTTGTATGAGGGCTTCTAGAACCTCACTAGTTTCTTGTGATGTATGTATAACATGAGTTTTCTTTGCTGCAGACATGGCGAGTGGTTTACTAGGAGTTTCAATCACTTATGAAGATAATTGGAGTTTATTCCCTTTCTTTTTAGCCTACTAACTCACTACAGGATCTTTAGTCTCTTTTTCCCTTTTCTAAACAAAACTCTTAGGGATTGATGTGGCAATTTTTTCCACTTATGAGGGTGTATTTCTCAAGATTTGTGGGCTACCTAAAGAGTCTACTATTATGCTTGATGAAATCAGAAAAGACTCCCAGTCTTGATTTTTCTTTCTTAGTTCTTCTAATACTAATAGTTTGATCAAAGAAAAATGGAAGAGGCTAGAATCTCCTTTCTCTTTCCTTACTTATACTCTATCAACCATCTTTCCTATACTTATGAAAAGGTAATATGGTAGAGTCAAGGGATTCTTACCAATGAAGTGAAATAAGATCATGACATGGTATTGGTAAACCCTAGTGAATCTCCCTTCACATATAAAAAACCTTTGGATCACCCTCAAGAAATCACTATGAATTTCTAATAGAAGCTCTCTGGGTATGGTGGCTCCAAATTCAGTATTTCTAAATTCAGGCTTTAAAAAATCATGATTGCAAGATAGATCTAACTGCATACCTTTGAACCATTGTTCTCCATGAGTAGGTATTTTTGTTGCAACAACAATGCTATCTTTAGAAACCTACAACTGGAGGTTTCCCACCTTATCCTTAGCACCATCAAAATTCTTTGCAAACTCCCTTGCCACATGTACGTTGTACCGCTAGAGTTTTTCAAAAAACCTGATGCAACCCACTTGTTCAAAAGATGCTCTGATTGTTGGGTCTGCATTTACAAAATTCAAACCCTTTGGCTCAAATCTCATGATATCACCACCCTTTGTGTTCTTTCTTCCACGTTCTGGATCTTTCATAATGTTGGTGTATGTCAACCCTTTGTGAACTATAACTGTGCGCACCAATGAACATAGCAGGTGCACGTCAATGTGAGAAATTTCCAACCTGTTGTAGCGATTTCACACTTCAAACTTGATACTCTGGAGCCGATGTGCAACAACCTATGCAACCTGCATGCAACAACCTCTACAACCTATGCACAACAATGAGCAGAGCAGGAAATTGTGTGCAACAATCTCTACAACCTATGTGCAACAAGCTTGGCCGGGAGGTTTTGAAATTGTGGATGAAGAGAAACGATTTCTTGATGCTTTCTTTACCTGAAGGAAAGATAAATTTGAAATATAAATTCAATTAAATAATGAATTATTACCATAATACCTTGTCATACCTCAATACACAACATTAGGACGTTGCACAACAACTTGCGCTACACAATAATTTTCTTGATGATGCCACATGCCTTTGATAGATTTTATTTTAGGTAATTGTTAGAATGCTAACAAGACTGGCTTGAATTGATCTCATGATATTTTTATAATGAAATTTTAATGTCATCGCAAACCATATATTGGCACAAAAAACCATAAGTTACATGGTTCACAAAGAAAAACCTTTTCATGACAAATGAACCTATGACTCATGATTTAGGAAAAAATCATACAATACTCTTTATGAAACCGAAGACATGACTTTACCCTATAATTTTATTCAAAACCTAACAACCTATTGATAGGACACTAACACAGGCTCCAATGGGGAAGGCATCCTTCCTGTGAGGTGTCAAAGAACAAATAGCTTAGTAGCCTTATCCATTGGGCTCTTTATCTACTACTAAAATGATTCAATATGACTTGATGTTTTATGTTCAAACACACTTGGAATTACTCATCAAATCTTAGGACCTTCTCTTCGGGCTTCAAATTTTGTTGAGTAGTACCCCAAAAAAAAATACTAAAGAAATGGATATTTACAATGAAGTGAAAAAAATGAAATGCTTTAAGTAAAATAGTGCTTGAGAAACTTGCCATTAACAGGTCCTCCAATTATTATATTCTCCATTGAGCTCTTTTAATAGGAATGCATTGTTCCCGTGATATGATGCAACTTTGTATGCCCCCTTCCAAATATTCTCAAATTTAGAATATTTACCCTTGTCTTCATTTCTTGCATCCCATTTTAAGACCAAATCATTGATCTAAAAATCATCAACCTTAGTTCTCCTGTTAGGAACTTTCTTCATTTTGTCTTGATATAGTTGAACATTCTTAAAAACCTCTTATCTTATCTAATGGACATGAACTAACTGAATTATTCTTCTCTGAACATGGTTAGGTTCAACATCTACTTCTTGCAACAAATTTATGTCTGGAATTCCAATAGAAGTAGGAAAAACTACCTCAGTACCATAAACAAGATGAAATGGAGATGTCCCAATATACTTCTTTGTACTTACCCTATCTACCCAAAGTGAAAAAATTAGTTTCTTGTGCCAAGATTTCTTGTTCTCCTATAGTAAATTTTTGATGATCTTGATCAAACTCTTGTTAGATGATTCAACCAAACCGTTAATTTGTGGGTAATAGGTTGTTGAGTGACTGAGTATGATACCATAATTAGTGCATAATTCAACTAGTTTCTTAGATTTAAAAGCAACAACGTTATCTTTAATAACACTTCTTCAACAACCAAACCGTGAGAGTATATTTCTTTCTAGAAATTGTATGATGACTGAATCGGTGGCTTGACGGGTAGGTACAACTTCTATCCATTTTATGAAATAGTTTGTGGTTGTTAAAATCCATCCGTGTTGAGCTGAAGATGAAGGATGTACTTCCCCTATGAAATCCAAGACCAATTGTTGAAAAGGGGCTTCGACAGAAACATGTTTCAGTGGTAAAGGAAGTAGCTTACTTTTTCCTTAAAAAATATGACATTCATGACAAGTGGAAATCTTCTTATATACATCAACAAATATGGTAGGCCAATAGAAACCTGATCTCAGAATTTTATTAACTGTTGTCTTCCAGTAATGATGACCTCCATAATCACCTTCATGGAACTCTTTCATGTTCTGCTGAGCTTCAACTTCTGTAATACATTTCAATAATACTCCACCCAAGTCTTTCCAATAGAGGGAACCATTAATGATACAAAAATTTATTTCCTTTTGCTTCAAAAATAAGGCTTTAGTTTTTGACAATTCAGGAGGGGCTTGCAAATTTTGTAAAACAAAGATGATGTCATTGAACCAAGATGAGTCCAAACATTTATGGCTTACCCTAGGAGGGTATTTTTATTCTACATATTGTGAGAGATCAACAATAAAATAAACTCCAAATAACACAAAATTAGAATGAGTCATCATTTGAGAAATACCTTGTCCCTTGATTAATTTCATAGGCTTAATTTCCAAATCATATTCTAACAAGGATGCAATCCACTTAGCTCTCTTGCCCTCAAGATCATGTTGAGTCAAGATATCCTTCACAACACTATTGGTAACATAGGCAAGAACATGAGAGTGTAAAAAATACATCCTGAATTCTTTCAAAGCCTTAACTAAGGCATAAGCTTGTTTCTCCATAATGTTGTAATTAAGAGTGGAATCTCTTAAAGAACTATTGAAAAAGGAAATAGGTTTCTCTTGGTTTTGATCATTTTTTCTGCATTAATACTCCTGCTATAGTGTGCTTTGAGCGAAAGGAAAAAACAATAAAATACTTTGAAAAATATGGACTAATTAACATAGGAGATTTAGTTAGAGCTTCCTTCACCTCTTCAAAAGAATGCTTAGCATCTTCTGTCCATTTTATTTCATGTCCTTTCCTCAACATGTTTGTGATATGATTTATTATTTCAGCAAGGTTAGGGATAAACCTTCTTAAAAAATTTACCCTACCTAAAAAGGATTGTACCTCTTTTTTTCTCCTTGGAATGTTGATTTTATGTATTGCAACCACTTTGTTAGGATCAATTTTGATACCATCTCTTGAAATTGTGTGTCCCAACAATTTACCTTCTTTCACAACAAAATTTTACTTCTTTGGATTGAGAGAGATCCAAATTTTTTTTCATTTCTCAAACACCTATCTCAAATGATAAAAATGTCCATTGTTAGACTTTGAATACACAATTATATCATCTAAGTAAATAACAATGAATTTATCTTTCTCCTTAGTAAATGCTATGTCCATAGCCCTTTGGAAAAATTCCCCTGAATTCATGAGTCCAAAAGGAATCTTAGCATACATGAAAGTGCCCCATGGGGTTGTAAATGTTGTCTTCTCTTGGTCATCCAGGTGCACCATGATGATATTGTATCCAAAAAACCCATCTAACATTGACATTCTCTGGGAGCCTAAAATATTTTGTAATATGTGATCCATTTTTGGCAAGGGATAATTTTCTTTAAGAGAAAGTCTATTCAAATTTCTAAAATCTATACAAAGCCTTATTTCTCCATTCTTCTTTCTGGTAGGCACAAGGTTAGCTATCCATTTAGACAACCTCAAAGAAACACTTATCTTGGCATCAAATAGATTCCATATTTATTTCTCAATGAGTGGGAACAAGAGTGGATTGATTCTTCTCAAATTGTGTCTGAAAGGTTTGTGATATTATTTAATTGGAATTGTATGTTAAATGATGCATTTATCATAAACCTTCAGGTATTCATAACTCCAAGCAAACACATCAGAAAATTGTCTCATTAATTCAAGATATTTATCTTTGTTTTCTGAGGACAAGGACTTAGACAAATTAACAATTTTAGGTTCTTTATCAGTCCCTATATTAAAGTAATCAACCTCAATGTCATTTGGGATTACCCTGGGATTTTTTGCCACATTATTTTCATCAAACAATTTTTCAAGAGGCACAATACCCTTTGGAATTGTGTTGTTCTTTAGTTGAATAATATCTCTTTCTGCTGTATGATTCACATACCCATATGAGACTGATACAAGATTTTCATTTTCATCTTCATCATAAAAGTTTTCTTCATCAATTTGGACATTGTCGTACTCTTCTTTTAACTATAGAATTATGATAATTTGTTTGTCATCTTAAAATGCTTTTCAGTGTTTAACATTATCTGGGATAGATGGTCTATGCTTTACTTCAATTTCATATTTCTTGTTGGGATAAATTGGAATTTTAAAAATTATTTTTGACGTGGTAAGAGCATTTGCAATCTGATTTTGTTCCCGTGGTACCACTGAAACGTTATATTCAGAGAAATATTCAAAAAAATCCAAGACCAGGTTCCTATAGGATCTCATTCTAGGATGCTTAGTTTGATATGTACCTTTAATTTGGTTGATTATAATCTCATACTCTCCACACACATATATCTTCTTATCCTTTAAATCCTTTAAAACCCCCAATCCTAAAGTAAGAGCTTCATATTAGGCCATATTATTTATGCAATCGAAAGCCAATTTATTAGAACACAATTTTGAAGTAGTATCAGGAGAAATGATCCAAACACCTTCTCCTGCTCCCTCTTTGCTAACTGCTCCATCAAAATCCATATTCCACAAACCTCCATCCTCCTTATTGTTCTATCTTGAAACTGATCTTGTTTGTTGATCCTTTGAAACAATTTGATCATATTCCTCACAACACAAATCATTATATAAAATAGAAGATCCAATGTCAGTCTCAATTGAATAAATAAGGTGATTGTTGGGTTTATATTTGTTTCTCACCACATATTTCAAATAAACCTCCCTATATAACCTTCTGTATTGATCGAAGAATAGAACTGTGGCATAGGACATGTCCATTTGCAAGGTACCCTTGAGTTTAGAAACCAATTATCTTGATAGTAACATTCCAAATTTAGGAGGAATATCTGCAACAACTACATCCATTATCATAGTTTTTTATGGGATCTGAGCTAAAGTAACAACAATATATTTTATTAAATCCATGCAGTTCACCTTTCTTGAATCAAAAGAAAACAAATCCTTGTATATTCTAGTGATATCCAAACCCAACTCTTCCATAATCACCTTTGGCATCAGATTGTGAGATGCTCCTGAATCTAACATTTCATTATGAAGAGTTACATTATGAATATTTAGGATGACATAGGAAGGAGGCACACCATCATCATTGCCATTTTCCTCAACCCGATGACCAAAAAAAATAGCAGGATGGTCATATTGTACATTAAGGGTGTCCGAGGTATTTTCCATTTCAAGCATATTTACAAATTGAATTTTGTATTCCATATTTCCGATCATCTCATTAAAAGGTACATAAATCTTAATATTTTCCATTTCATTTTCAAAATTAATGGAGAATTGATATTTTTCTACTTCCTTTAGAATTGCCTCTCTTCCTACCTATGAAACATCCCTAGGAGGATCTTATTTATGTTTTGGAGGATATTCTTTCTGTTTTCCTTTATTTGGTGTATCCTGATTTGAAAAAACTTTTTCTTGGTGACTAGAAGAGGGAATGCCATCTCTAGGATCCTTTGGAGTATTTGCTGCAATCTTCTTATTCCCGAGGTTATATTGTTTTTGGAATTCCATGATGGCATTCTGATATCCTTTCCTATAATCCTATTTCTTCTTTAACTCCTTATCTTGCATAAACATAGTGTTCTTCTTTAGTTAATTAAACTTGTGACCCTTCTAGACCAAAACAATGAATATCTTCAGGAGGTTCCTTCGTCAATTCCAGAGCATTATTATTTTGAAAAGGAAGTTTGACTAGTTGATCAACTGGAATCCTTTGCTCTCTCAGTCTTATCTGAGGAACTAGAGGCCTCCTTAAATTTTGATTTATGGCTTGAAGGTCATGGGGTTTATCATCCAATGACATTTTTTCCACCAATTTATCCATAGTCTTTACCATCAAATCAAAATTTTCATTTGAACCTTGAGAAGTAGAGGGTAATGTTTCTTCTTTATATTTATTTCTATCATCTTCTATTTGGATCTTTATCTTCCCTGATGCAACTAAGTTCACTTCCACTTCGATTGCATCATTCATCATATCAATTAGAGAAGTGGACCTTCTTTCTCTTAGTAATAAGGAAATTTCACTCTCGAATGCATCAACATAATGGAGTTGAGCAGCTCCTCAGGGAGGCTTTAATTGTTCATGAATAGAGTTATAGGAATTCATAAATCTGTTGGAAAAATCATGTATTATCTCAGCAAGGAGTCTCTTTAAATTGTTGTATTGTGTCAATAACTGCAAAGGATTTTTCTTACTCCCCCATCTCCCAAGAAAAAGAGTTTCAAAATTTTCAAAATTAGGAATTCTAGTCGTTGGGAGAGATTTAAACCATTTCCTAACTGCTCCTGAATTTTTTTTTGAAAATAACCTCATATTCATCATCTACTTCTTCAAGATCTATGAAATCAATGAACCTATCTAAATGTTGTTGGGTCGTTACATCTCCTTCTATATCAAACTGTTTGATTCTTGTGCATAATTATGTGGTAGGTCATGAAGTGCAGCAGGAAGAATTAATGGGGAAAATATTGTTGCCATGACTCTAGGAATGGATTTACCTAATTGTATGATATTACTAGGAATTACTATAGCTTGGATAAGGATAGCATGAATAAAGGTTTGAAATTTATTTTCATCAAATAGGATTTCAGTCAAATCACATTCTAACTTGGATCTAAACAAGGATTGCTAAAATTTAATATCAAATTCAAGGTCATCAATTCTTTTTACTCCACGTTTAGTAAATGACAAAAATATGTCTAGAAAAATACCTGATTGAGTTGTTTTTTTGTTAATTTTGCGCAAAATTCCTTCTAGGTTGTCAATATCTTGTGGAGGTGTTGGTTGTGGAGCCTGATTATCTTCCTGATTCATAGGTATTTTACTTTCAGCCATGTTTATACCCCACGAAGTATTTACACCCCAGAAGTACGTACACTCTTCCACGCAGGGGAGTGCGGAGGGGGGGTACCCCATCTGCGGGGGGGTCTGGGGGCAAGCGGGCCCCCAGCGGGGGTTCAGGGGTGAAGCCCCCGAAGGAAAAATTGCCTTGTAAATGTATATTGTGATTTCATTGTAAATCTGTTCCGTTCATTATAAGGTCATAGATCTAACGGTAGAGATTATGTTAGGGTTTTTTTCCCTAGAAGGCAACCCTCTTTTATGAGGGAAATGTATTGCGGCTATGGTTGATGGCGAATATTGTATTCTGAGAGAGGAGACTGTGAGAGAAAGAAGAGAAAGTTACAACAGGTTTTGCTGTAGGTTGTATCCCTTCATTTGCTGAATAATAATAAAGGAAGGACCTGGAAATTTCTCTAGTGGACGTAGCCCACACTGGGTGAACCACGTAAATCTGTGTCTCTCTTGTATTGTGTATCTTCTGTGTTTTGTTTCCGCATTTGTTTTATTTTATTGCTCTGCAGTCTTGTGTTTCTAACAACTGGTATCAGAGCGAAAGGTAACTCGCAGGAAAAGAGGGTTCCTGGTTCGAGTGGGATAAATGTCGGAAGATGAAAAGTTTAGGGTCGAGAAATTTAATGGCCAAAACTACCAGTTATGGAAGACACAGATGGAAGATTATTTATATCAGAAGGATCTATTCCTACCATTGGGTGGAGTAGCAAAGAAGTCGACGGCCATGAAGGACGAAGAATGGGAGATTCTTGACAGAAAGGTTCTAGGAACGATACGGCTGAGCCTGGCAGCGCCGGTGGCTTTCAATATTTCCAAAGAAAAGACAACGAAGGGTTTGATGGATGCATTGGCCAAATTGTATGAAAAACCCTCGGTGTCCAACAAGGTATTTCCAATGAAGAGATTATTTAATATGAAGATTTCGGAAGGTGGGTCTATTGCAGATCATTTAAATGAATTTAATATGGTTACTAATCAACTAAGTTCTGTAAAAGTGGACTTTGATGATGAGGTTAGGGCTCTTCTAATCTTGTGCTCATTGCTAGAAAGCTGGAATGGCTTGGTCATGGCTGTAAGTAACTCTGTCTCTAATTCAAATACTTTAAAATTTGATGATGTTGTTGGTGTTATCCTTAGTGAGGAAATGCGACGGAAAATCACAGGTGAGACATTAGGTAATGCGTTGAACATGGAGAATAGGGGAAGACAAAAGGATAGAGGAAAGGGCTCAGTGAACCGGAAAAATTCTAGGAAGGGAAGATCCAAATCCAAACTTGGAAAGATAGAGTGATGGAATTGTGGGAAGAAAGGACATCTAAAGAAAGACTGCAGAGCTCCAAAGAAACAAAGAGATGGACAGCAGGAGAGAAATCAGGAAGCAAATGTAACAGGTGATGTGTTACAAGATGCTTTGA
>ML792320.1:32513-71112 GCA_009831015.1 Picea engelmannii | reverse complement strand
CCTAGGCTGATGTCATACTTGACGCAGCAATCTTTTTGACTAATTAATGAGCAATTAAATGATGACGTCTAGCATTTATTAAACAAGTTGTTGATTGGATATACTATAGGCTTAGTCATTTGGTAGATATTGATGAATTGGTGATCTTGCATAGGCTATTTAGCAAAACGTTGACTTCATATTATCTATTGCATTTCTTATTAAATGAAATCAGATAGTTAAGAAGTACTAACCCTTTGAGTTATAGCCTACAAATATACATTTTGTGTTGTCTTGTTTCGGGCAGGCGTTTTCAACAGGGACTTCACTTCTTCATTGGTTGATTAGCCTAGCTATCTGATACTGGTGGTAACCTGTAAGGAGGGAAATCTCAACACTTGACCTTGTATCCATTGCCTCTTCAAACCCCAGGTTACCGGGGACGTCTCCCCTGGGCTAACCTCCCTAAACAGAAAGAACCTCCCCATCGAGGTGACATTGGGTGGGGAAGGTTCCTGTTACGCCAGTTTGTCCACTATCCTATAGACTGAGACCTAAAATACAAACCGTGCAATAATAGATCCTCAACTTATTGCTCCTAAAAAAATAGTAGTTCGATGAGCAAGTTGATATTTTTAAAGGATTGTCAATTGAAAAATTATGTGGTATAATTGAATATGATGAGAAATCCATAGATAACTGGCTAATGGATTTCTCCATAAAAAATCAGGATATTGAATAAATATTGCATGGAATTTCTCTTGATCTCCGAGACTTGGAGGGTGAGTTGTTCAATATTAAAATTTGGCATGAAATCAAATGGGCACCTATGATAAGTTACATCGAAGAATGGTTCAATAAGGCTATCGATAAATTGAAAAATGAAGGGAAAGAAGTAGTTGAGATAGTTCCTATAACCGTTGATGAAAATGATAAAAGGACATCAACGAGAAAATGAACACATGAACGACCATCATAGTAAGTTTATGTTGATCACATCCTTCCTTTATTTATCAATTCCTTCATCCAATTATTCCACCTCTTTCACTAGAAAGGTTCAACCGAAGAATGATAACTCCTTTTTTTTTCTTCTTACCAGGTCTTGTTGATCCTTCTATCGCCCAGTGTCTTCCTTCTAAAATATTATTTCTTTCATTTATTTTCTTTATGGTTTGCGGGAGCCCCAATCCCAGTCTTTAATACAAACACATTTACCATTTATGGAATATGTAACATACTATATATTTTTGTAAATTTCAAGAGAACTACTTTGGGAACCATCTAGACTGTTCTTTGTAACTAAGTTTTCAGAATATAAAGTATTTGAGGTTGATAAATCATTATATTTTTTTGATTTTCCCATGTGTTCACTCTGTTAAAGTTATTTTATGCATGCAGATCATCTTCTTTTTATTTTATGTGATCATAAATCTTTATCCCAAACTATGATGGATGTGAGGAAATTTTTCTTATTTGTTTTAAATGTGTGAAGCGTGTAATTCCTGGTCCTTTCTCAGGAACCTTCATTTAAAAGAAAACAAAAAACATCTTCCTTTTATTTGTTTGCAATTTTTTATGTTTATTTGATTACCATGACGAACTTCTGTCAAGTCCCACATTCTGAATATTTGAAAATATCAAGAAAATCTAGAGAGGAGTACTACCTCTATAAAAAAAGAAGGGATATTTACATCCTCGTAAGGTTTACATTTTGGTCCTAACAGATTCAAGCATCAACATTTTTGGCCACCATACTAGGGAATTGAATTGAAATTTGGAACTTGGCCTAGCATTTTTGAAAGAATATATGACTTCCCTAGAGTGATCAACCTCGTTTAGAAATTGGATTGAATAATCAACAAAGCATTTCACATCAGTTGTACAATTTGGTAATCACAACATCTAATATCCGAGAAGAGTTAGAAATATCCTGGGAGGTTTTAGTCCAAGAAGAAGAAAGAGAAATCCTCCAAAGAAAGAGGAGAGGAGAACGACAAGACTAGAGAAATCAAAGGCTAGCTAGAGAAGCACAAGAGCAAGGTCAGGATTGAAGCTAGATGAATACACGGGACCCATTACCAGAAATAAAAGGAAGCAACTATTTATTCTTAGAAGTTAAAATCCTATCCCTGAAGCCTTCCCAGACATGGTAGAAGAAAATGAGAAACTCCAAGACAAGCATCCTGAGGAGAGATAAGGAGGTGGAAGAGATGTTGCAAGAAATTAGGGAAACCCAGGATTTGAAAATGGAATGAGGGTAAGCGATTCCCCTCTCAATATTATAGGTGAGAAACATGATCTCCCTGATCTCCCTAAGGGCACCTTAAAGTAACAATCTGGAGACGGAGCAATCGATGCAAAGGGGCATCTGAACTTATTTCTTGATGTTTGTGATTTTCACTGTGTTGAGTATGACAATGTCATGGTAAGGTTGTTTTTGCAAACCTTATCAAGAAGAGAATATGAATGGTATACGACTTTTCCCAGTAGATCCATTCGCTCATTTAATGACCTTGAAGCTATGTTCCTGACTATGTTTTCCCCTCCAATTGCCTACCATACCCTTCTCACCGATTTCACCTAGATTGGTTTGAGTAAGAATGAAAGGATACGATATTTTAACCTCGGGTTCAATAAAACCTTGAGTAGGATTCTAGAGGATAAAAGAATAACCCAGTCATTCTTGGCTTTTATAAGAATGCAATGCCCCCAAATGTAAAATATGCTATCGTAACATCCTAAATGGATACTTTGGAGGAGGTAATGACTAAATCCACTGAGATGGAAGAAATTATGATTGAAATGGGTTCCGACCCCGAAATCATACTGGGAAGAGTACAAAGGGAGCTCGCAGGATTAAATATTTATAATCAAGGAGCTTCCAGTTCAAGAAATAACGAAAAATTCAAGCCTCGAGCGGCTAAAAAAAAAAATGGGAGGAGGATTTTTCAAGGGAACCATACCTAATGTAAAGGTTGACCCTATGGCGGCACATGAAAGCAAGCAAAGAATCGAAATTTCAAAGATGAATAGAACCATCAAAAAAATGCAGAACAAGATAAGAAGACTAAGAAGGGGAGATAATTACATGCAAAATCCAAGAGTTCCAATCCCAAAGAAAAGGAGGAACCATCCCCAAGAAAACATAGTGAGGTTTGAAAAAAGGGATAATCCACAAAGACTAAGGGTTCCCAGACAACCTACTCCAAATGTGACTATTTTGGATGATGTCTATGACGAACAATTAATTGAGCAAGAGAATTATTACTCATCCGATGAGGGCTCTGAAAATGTGTAGATGGATGGATGCAATACATCCATGTATATATTTGAAGAGGGAAACAATGATCCCAACTCATAAGAAAATGTTTCCCAGACAAGAGGATTTGTAAGTAGACCAAAAAATAAAGGTTATTCTAATAAAGAGAACCAAAAAGAAAAAGAAAAGGAAAACAAAACGAGAAAAGAGAAAATGAGAAAGTGACGGATATCGTTGGAAGTAAAAGGAAACACATGATGTCAATATCCACTCAAATGATGTATAATGTTGTAGAGGATTTGAGTAAATTAAGGATAACCTTTCCCTTTACGAAAGTGGTGAATATTCCCCATTAAAGAGAACAATTTTTGAAGTTGTTGGATGATCCATATGAAAGAGCAGAAGTTGTTATTATCAGTCCAAAAAAAATCCCTATCCAGTCAACTGCTAAGTTGAGAGGTAAAATTCTGTTAGAAAAACAGGACCGCAGAGCAATAAAATAAAACAAATGTGGAAACAAAACACAGAAGATACACAATACAAGAGAGACACAGATTTACGTGGTTCACCCAGTGTGGGCTATGTCCACCAGAGAAATTGCCAGGTCCTTTCTTTATTATTATCCAGCAAAAATGAAGGGATACAACCTACAACAAAACCCAATGTAACTTCCTCTTCTTTCTCTCACAGTCTCCTCTCTCAGAATACAATACTCACCAACATACATAGCCGCAATAAATTTCCCTCATAAAAGAGGGTTGCCTTCTAGGGAAAAAAACCCTAACATAATCTCTATCGTTAGATCTGCGACCTTATAATGAACGGTCCAGATTTACAATGAAATTACAATATACTTTTACAAGGCAATTTTTGCTTCGGGGGCTTTGCCCCCGAACCCCCGCTGGGGGCCCGCTTGCCCCCAGACCCCCCAGCCGGGAGGATATCCCCCTCAGACCCCGTAGAGGGGGTACCCCCTCTGCACTCCCCCACGTGGAAGAGTTTACATACTTCTGGGGTGTAAATACTTCATGGGGTATAAACACGGCTGAAAGTAAAAGACCTCTAAATCAAGAAGATAATCAGGCTCCACAACCAACAAATTCCTCCCTTTTACATTTCTTTTGCAAATCATGATGTTTCACTGCATAATTGTTTAGTTGACAATGTCATGATGAACAATATCATGCCACTGAAGGTCATGAAGGAATTGGGCATCATTTTCACCAAGTATTATGAAACCAATGAAAGTATATATGCAATTGATTCTAGAAAAGTGCTAGCTTATGGAGAAATGAAGGACTTTTATGCTTGGATTACAACAACCACCCATATCATTATAGTTTTCAATATTATTGTGGTAGACCTTCCTCCGACATATGGATTTGTGCTAGGAAGAGACTGTACATCTATGATCGAAGGATATATAATGAACGATGGAAATTGTATGATGCTGCCAAGAAAAGAAGGAGCAATTATTAAAGTGCCCCATGAACCTATAAAATCCTTCTCCTTAAATAATAAGGACAATGAATTGATGGAGGGTTATGTAGATTCCAGGATTGGAAACTATGATATCCTAGACATAGAGCATAGCGAAATTCTAGAGCAATTGCAAGACACGAAGAATCAAGAATATTTGTTGGAAGGGTATTGGAGGATGTCATTTGATGGAGCATGTTCAAGCTCTAGAAATGGAGTTGGAATTGTTATTATGATTCCAAGTAAGATTATGCATCCACACACTATTATACTAGAGTTTTCATGCACTAATAACAAAGCAGAGTATGAATGTTTGATTCATGGGATGATCCTTGAATAGGAAATGAAAATAGAACATCTAATTTTAACGGGCGACTCAGAGTTGGTCATCAATCAGGTTACCCAGAGGTATAAAATCAGAAAGGAAAGACTTAAGTTGTATTTCAAAAGAGTTAATGAAATGATGGAATCTTTCAGTTCCTTCAAGATTTCTTGTACCCCAAGGGACAAAAATCACAAGGTAGATTCACTAGCCTCGATAGCCTCATTGTCAGATCCAAAAGATATCCAAAGAAAAACATATTTCCAAGTAGAAATATCTTTCCAATCGTCTGTTCCCGATAACATTGAGTAATTGCAAGTGTTTGATAACGATGAACAACTAGAATGTTTTTGTTAAATGATTATGATGATGAAGACGATCACTCACCTGTTGTTCCCAAAGATTGTATACAATATGAATCTATTTTTATGAAAGATGATCATGCTAAGAATCTCCTTGAAGAAGTCTCAAGTCGAAAAGTAAAAGAAATGAGAAAATTCAATATTGGAACTAACATTTCCCCAAAATATGTCAACTTGGGAGTTGATTGCACCACTGAGGAAGTTGATCAATATGTTTCCTTGTTCAAAGAATACATTGATGTGTTCTCTTGGACTTGTGATGATTTAAAATCTTATGATAAAACTATATTCCAACATATCATTCCATTGAGGGAAGGAGAAAAGCCAGTGAAGAAACAAATAAGGATGATGAATCCCAAGATGAAACCTTTGGTAAAGATTGAATTGGATAAATTGAAGAAGGAAGGAATAATTTATCCCATTAGACACTCAAACCGGCTTTCAAATCCCGTGATTGTAATAAAAAATACCGAGGAAATCTGGATGTGTGTTGAATTTAGAGACCTTAACAAATCAAGCATAAAGGATAGCTATCCTTTGCCAAATATGGAGTTCCTTCTCCAACAAGTTACTGGATCGATCTGCATGTCCATGTTGTATGGTTTTTATGAATATAACCAGGTCTTGGTGGTTGAGGAAGATAGGGAAAAGACATCATTTATCAGATCTTGGGAGACATATGCATATGCTAGAATTCCCTTTGGTTTGAAGAACGCTGGAACCACATTCTAGAGAGCCATGGAACATGCATTTAGCGTGTTGATAGGAAAGTTTATGGGAGACTATAAAGATGAATTGACGGTGCATTCAAAGAAAATGGATGATCATATCCATCATTTGAGAAAGGTTTTTGAAATATGTAGACTATATGGTGTCTCTCTAAATCCAAAGAAATGCTTGTTCGGTTTGACTCAAGGAAAATTGTTGGGACATATTGTATGAAAGGAAGGAATTTACATAGATCTGGAAAAGTAATAAACGAGCTCAACCCCCCAATGTCCAAGAAGGG
Organism: Picea engelmannii; assembly: GCA_009831015.1. NCBI lineage: Eukaryota > Viridiplantae > Streptophyta > Pinopsida > Pinales > Pinaceae > Picea > Picea engelmannii. Next base: position 64,702 of record ML792320.1, on the reverse strand, counting down.
AGTCCAATCATTTTTTGGCAAGATCAATTTTGTGTGAAGATTTTTTCTTGACTATGTAAGTATCATGAATTCAATAAATTTGTTGCTAAAAAAGGAGCAGAGGTTCGAATGGATAATGGATACTCAAGAGTCGTTCAATAATATCAAAGGAGTGATCGCCATTGATCCTGTCCTCATTAGTCCAAAATTTCAAAAAGATTTCATCATCTATTCATTTGTTATAGAGACAGTTGTTGCATCCATTCTTACTCAGAAGAATATCAAAGGAGAAGAACTCCCAATAAGATTCATGAGAAAAACCCTAAATGACTATGAGTTGAGGTATTCAGAACTGGAGAAGCAGGCCTTGGATCTTGTAAAAGAAGTAGCACACTTTCACATGTACATATTGAACTCCCATGTTATTGCTTATGTTCCCTCATCACCAATGAAGATGATTCTGAATAAACAATTGAAAGAAGGAAAATGGGCTAACTGGTTGGAAAAGATACAAGAATATGATATCGAGATTAAAACTTTAAAATCTATCAAAGGACAAGATTTATGTAATCTCATCGTGAACAGGGATTCAGTGGATGGAATGATTTCAATTTCAGTCAGGGAACCATTAGCTAATTCAAAAATGGTACATAGATATTATATTCTACTTAATGTCTAGGAAATTTCCTGTCGCCATGAACCCCAAGGAGTGAAGAACATTGAAGATGATGGTGAATCAATATGTGTTGATTGCTGAAATATTGTTTAGAATAAATTATGATGGTATACTAATGATATGTGTTGATGAAAATCAATCCCAAGAACCAATAAGAGAATTCAATGAGGGAATATGTGGTGGACACTTTTCACCTACTGCAATCACCCACAAGATAATAAGAGAAGGATTCTATTGGCCATTGATTTTCAGAGATTTGTATGACACAATAAGGAAGTGTTTGTCATGTTAGTAGTTTTCGAGAAAAATGAAGAGATCCACAATGCCTTTGCAGCCCATAATTGTAGAACAACAGTTCTCCCAATGGGGACTTGATGTTGTCGGGCCAATTAATTTGAAGTCTAGCAAGGGGATTATATATATTCTCATAGCTACATATTACTTCACGAAATGGCCGGAAGTGGTGGCATTAAAGAAGGTTGATGCTGAAGAGCTAATTAAATTCCTCAAAGACAATATTCTGTCGATATTTGGTGTCCCAGATAAATTTATTGCAGACAATGGTTTGATTTTCTTCGGGTCGAAGTTTACAGAGTTTTGCGGAGAATATGGAATCATGATGGGTCAATCATTGAATTATTATCCACAAGGTAATGGACTTGCTAAATCCACAAGGTAATGGACTTGCTAAATCCACAAGGTATTGGTTTATGGGAAAGAAGCGAAAATTTTGATTAGCCTCAATATCAATGCATTTATTTATGTGGTTAATACCGAAGATACATAAGACAATTCACCCATCCAGAGGAGAATAAATCAATTGCTGAAGTTGGAAGAATAATGAAGCAAATCCATGAATAAAACTTCTTAGAGGCAGTAAAGCGTCAAATGATATTTTGATCAGAGCACAACTGTAAATAATTTCCAGAAGAGAGAGTTGGTGCTACTTTGGAACAAGGCCAAGGAGAGACTGTCCATGCATATAAAATTCAAAGCACTCTGGATCAAACGATACATCGTTGAGAAGATCTTGGTTTTTAACTCCTATATGCTCCAAGACATGAAGGGTAAAATATTAATGTTTCCCGTCAACAGGAAACATTTGAAAGGTTTACTCTCTTAATACTTTCTCATTCTCAATGTACATAATTTTATTTTTCAGTTTATATATTCTTACTATGACTCCATATCCCAATAGGCGAAATCACCTGGTCATACAAGGATCTGTATTCTTGAAAACCCACAGGGGGTTATCATCCTATAGTTGGAGCTAGTTGTTGAGATCAATTCTTTCTTCCGAAATTACCCTCCCCTTTTCTATTTTCCCAACTTCTTTTGTCCATTTCTTTTTCCCTCTTCTATACTTACCCAAATTCTCCTTTTCTTTTTCCCTTCTATTCTCCCTTTCTAGTTACTATGCTTAGTCGTTTTTTCAAAAAGGTGGGTTGGCGGACTCACAGATTCTCATCTTCATATACACTCTAACATCATGAGTCTGATTGAACACCACATTATCCTATATTTATCCGTTTTTGCAGTCATGGGTTCCCGAGTTGGCAGGTTTCAAGATTTCATATCCCTTTTTCTATGACATACATTTTGTACTCAAACGATCTGTGATCTACATTTTGACCATTGGAATCCTCAAGCTCCTAAGTATCTCATCTCTCCTATATTGATTATGATCTACCATGTTACAACACTTAGCCAATTCTCAACCTTCTGCAACAATGGGTTCACGGGTTCTTGGTTTGGAAGGTTCACAAGAGTCCCAAATGTTATTTTCTCTCGTCTGTTCCCACCACCTTTGCACTTTTCCCAATACACATTTAGTATGGTTTAATTATTATAACTCATCATGCAGGTCCTGTAAACATTGTCATTAATAAGCGAAGGGATCAAGGATATTTCCTATTAAACCACATTAAAGCACGATTTGTGGGAGAGTATATTATATCTCTCAAGCGCTCATTTCAAATATTATCTGGATCAAAAGAACACTCTCGTCAAATTATGGCAGCAATAGCTTGACAATAGTTCTGTGGAGATACTTTGAACATTTTTGGACAAGAGGAACTGAACTTTCAATGGTCTAGAGCGTACTCTTATTATTCATCCCCTTCTTCTCAGAAGGAATTAATTTGGACGTCTGGAATTTCTCATGTTGAATGTGTTCCTGAAGTTTTCGATTGCAAGGAACTAGTTTCCTAGTGCGTTGAGAAGTATATACCAAGTCAACGGTTGATTCAACTCCAAGACCATTATATCGTCTCTCTTTCATCTCAAGTGTTCCGTAGAATGTTGAAACTCCTAGAGCCAAGACTCACCTTCAAAGGTGCTATGGGATTAATTGGTAAGTGCAGACACAAACTGATCTCTCGAGATTCACTACAAAACTAGAACAAAACAAGACAATACACTACTCTTTCCTTAGATTTCAATTATCAAATGAGAAATGGATCTAGAACATGCCTTTTAAATATTGAAGATCTGACTTCGCCAATGCAATCCAAGCTCTGTCATGAGGCATATGGATAAATATCTGCAAAAGAACACAAGCTAATGAAGACAAGAATAACAGAGCCTGCTTGATGTGAAACTATGTATGTGATCAAGGAATCATACAATATGGAGAAATAAGATTCATATAGGAAAGAAAAGTGCATTTGTATTAAATAATAGAAAGAGAGAATACAATCGAGGACTTGATGTTGTAAGGTCCCTTCCAATAGTACCTTGCTTCCCACACACTTCTGATCCACAGATTCTGTGACTATAGATCTAAGAGTCATTCACAATCTATCTTGACAAAGCAAAGCTCAAAGCCACTCTAACCAAGCTAACAATCTCAAACCAAATTTCAAATCTCAATCCAAGCTACTAGCCAAGCTAACTTTCTCCATGAGAGATCATCTCCTTTTACAATTTGAAGAGGATAAGGTGAGGAGGTTAGGATCATCCCACTAAATCAGAAAAGAGAGTAATATCCAAACCAATTGGAGGCCACCTCACCATAGAATCTTATCCTTCTAGAAGCATCAAGAATATGCTCATTTTTACCACATACAAAAATCATCGCACCCCTATAACTGAGAAAAGTGTGACGATGTCACAAGCCAAGTTTAGTACAAAAAGTGACAATATGGGATCTTTTCACCCCTAACATTAGGTAGGGTGCAACGATCCTCCTTAATAGGGTTTTTACAAAGGAAAAGACAACTTCTTCTCTCAGAAAAAGTTCTTCTTCCTTCTTTCCTCAGGAATTCAATCCACTGATCCCTCCAAAGACAAGAGATAGCTTTACATCATTAATGGTCATAAGGGTGACAAAAATAATATGTAACAGAGAGCCCCCCAAAGTATCACGTTAGAATAGAGTGATAGCTGAAATACTTTGTCGAGTGTGTGTAGGGAACAAGGAACATGTTGGTTGGAAACCTACCAACAAACAAAGAAATACAATACAATAATATATCATCATTGAGTTATGCATTCCCATACTCAGAATACAAATGAATCAAAGCATAAATGTGGACATGCAAAGATCCATTTCAATTAAGACAAGTCATGGCCACCAAACATACACTGCAGATCCATGCCAATATGACTCAAATCTGAACATACCCACCAAAAGTACACTGTGGATCTATGTGTTAAAGACTCAAATTTGAACATATCCATGAGACATACAATGTGGATCTATGCGACAGTACAATCTGAATATACTCCAATGCAACCTAAATCTATAAAAAATGATTCAGGGTGTTCATCTCCACCACTCTATAGTACGAATCTAACCATGTGAATACATGTGTTGAAGTCGAGCATGGTAGAAACCACTTGATTACCGGTCATTAATGAATACCGTTAACAAGTGCGAGGGAAATCACCATTAATGTCAATGACTCCCAAGGTACACTAGTACAATCCAATGAATGTGAATCAATGAGATGAGGTCGAACACTCGATGAAATCTTTCGGTCATGGGTCAATAATGAAAATCCACTGTCGAAAGTGAGGAAACCTACCATTGAGGCATGCAAGTTCCAAGGTACCAATTATTTTCTAAGTCTAATTCTTGGATAATGAGTTGAAGTCGATAGGAAACAAATTGTGACAGGAGGGCCTTAAAGTATCCCCCATCAATAACCAATCGAAGGCCAACTCACCATAGAAGCTTCTCCTTCTAGAATCATTGAAAAGATGCTCATTTTTCCCATGTACAAAAATCATCACACCCCTATAACTAAGCAGAGTGCAACGACATTGCAGACCAAGTTTAGTATAGAAAGTGAAAATCTGGGATCATCGAACCCATAACATTAGGTAGGGTGCGACGATCCTATTTAATAGGGTTTTTACAAAGGAAAAGAGAACTTCTTCTCTCAGGCAAAGTTCTTCTTCCTTCTTTCCTCAGGAATTCAGGCCATTGATCCCTCTAAAGAAAATAGATAGGTTTACATCATTAACAGTCATAAGGGTGACAAAAATAATGTGTAACATAGAGCCCCCCAAAGTATGAAGTTAGAACAAAGTGATAGCTGAAATACTTTGTCGAGTGTGTGTAGGGAACAAGGAACACGTCATTCGAAAACCTGCCAACAAACAAGGAAATACAATACAATAATATATCATCATTGAAGTAGGCATTCCCATACTCATAATACAAATGATTCAAAGCATAAATGTTGACATGCAAAGATCCATGTCAAGTAAGACAAGTCATCGCCACCAAACATACACTGTGGATCCACGCCAATCTGACTCAAATCTGAACATAGCCACCAAAAATACACTGTGGATCTATGTGTTAAAGACTCAAATTTGAACATATCCACGATACATACACTATGGATCTATGTGATAGTACAATCTGAATATACTCTAATGCAACCTGAATCTGTCAAAAAATATTCAGGGTCTTCATCTCCACCACTCTACAGTACGAATCTAACCATGCGAATACATGTGTTGAAGTCAAACATGGTAGAAACCACTTGATTACCAGTCATTAATTAATATCATTAACAAGTGTGAAGGAAATCACCATTAATGTCAATGACTCCCAAGGTACACTAGTACAATCTAGCAAATGTGAATCAATGAGATGAGGTCGAACACTCTGCGAAATCTTTCGGTCAGGGGTCAATAATGAAAACACACTGTCGAAAGCAAGGAAACCTGCCATTGAGGCATGCAAGTTCCAAGGTACCAATTAGTTTCTAAGTCTAATTCCTGGATAATGAGTTGAAGTCAATAGGAAAAGACTTGTCACGGGAGGGCCTTAAAGTAGCCCCCATCAATGACACGAAAGAGGTAACAAGGTTTGAGGTAGATCAGAGTAACACATGATTTAGGACTGACTCAGGGATGGTCGACACAATAGAGGGCTTAAGGACTACAAAAATGGATGACGCAATAGAAGGCTTTCTAGGTTGAAATTCTCTTTGAACATATTGATGACATGACAACTGTCTTGGAAACATTGACTCAACAACATGGATCATGGACCAATTTGTAATCTTACAAAGGAGTATGATCAAAAGACAAGCGAATTTTCCAACCTATACACAAAGCGAGTGAAAGGGTGTCAATGTTCAAAAGTGACTCTTCCATAGAATACAGGTTTAGATACATTTCTTTTCCAATTTCCCCCCCACCATTTCTGGAGAGTACCTCTTTATTTTTACACAATCTTGAGGAGGATAACATATGCTTGTAAGCTCATCCTTCGAATGAGTCCCTCAGAGTATGTTTAACAAACCCTAAGAAGGAGTGGTTTGGTCCCATATGGGCCTTTTGATGTTTGTTTTACGAGTCTAAAGAAAAAAAACTCAGGGGTTTTTCATGTTTAGAGAGTCTAAAAAACACTTAAAGAAAACTCCCAAATGTCCTTTTTCGTAAAATAGTCTGATTAGACCGAAAAAGAGATAAAATACCTCTCAACAGACGTCCTTTCTAATACTTTAACGAGCGTGAAAATAACAAGATCGCTCGACAATATTTTCCTGTTTAGAGAGTCTAAAAAGAGATTAAAGGGAATTCTGGGGGGTTCCTTTTTGTATAACATTTATAAGTCTGAAAAAGTGATAAAATTTTACTCGGTTACATTCTCATTGATTTGCGAGCATGAGAAAGAACAAAGGCTAAGCTTGGGATTCTTTTCATTTTTACACAAGCTTAAAACAAAACAAAACTATGAGGAAACTATGCTTGTGGTTGCCCCATGCATAATCTAGGGATGGTTGGTACTTAGCCCCCAGCTCAAGAAGCAAGCAGCTCAACTTTAGCATGAAGTCTAGAGGTTGGAATCATTGCCCCCCAAGCTTCATCTCATCCAACGACACAAGCGGATGAAATGAAGCTTCAAATACTAGACGAAGGACTTGACTCAAACAAAGAAGGGGAAAAGTTTGTTTCATTTTTTAGCGAGATTGCTACAGAGAAGAAAAACTATGCTTAAGAATCCAGGTTCAATCCCTAGAAATCTGTTTCATTTTTTAACGATCTTGAAACAGAAACAAGAACTATGCTCATAAACTCTATTTCATTTTTTAACAAGGTTGCCATAGAGACGAAAAAACTATCCTCGTAGCTGGTTTCATTTTTTAATGAGCTTGAAATCAGAAAACCATGTTCAACTCCTCTTCTTGATCATGGATTCCAAGAGGACAATGCTCTGGAAGGACACCATGTCAAGGGACACAACTCGGTCATGGCTTCCAAGAGATCTTCACTCGATGGAAGAAACATGCTCTGGAAGGAACACATGTTGAGGGCCGTGATAGGGGTAAGGAGATTAGGATCCAATAGCCCTACTGAATAGATTACCATGTCAACTACCAAATCCAAGTCATAAGGAAGTGAGCTTACAGTGAGAGGCTCATCTGCATCGGCAGCTGAAAGCATGGGAGACAATGCCACATAATTGACTTGTCGTGGGGGAGATACCATCTGCATATAAGAACTATTTAGGGATGTCATTGAGTTCATGGTAATCAATTCAGTACCAACGAATGAAAGTTGATCAATAGTCACAATTCTTCCATTGTGAGGGAAATATATCACACGAAAAAGAGTGGACATGATAGCTTTCATGGCATAGCCGTAATCTCTCCCAAGGAGTAAATCTAAATCCAAGGGGTCTTGGACTACCATAACATCAATAAAGACAGTTTTCCCTCCCAAAGTTACAAGAAACTGAGGAAGTGCTCCTAAAGGGTGACTGGTTCTTCTGTTGAAACCCAACAAATTCTGCGTAACTGGCACAAGCTAAGGATAACCCAAATATTTCCAAGCAATAGAGGACAAAATACTAACGGACAAACCTTCATCTATCAATGTCTGAGGAACGTACCAACCACAAAACTGTACTATAATATTGAAAGGAATATGAGAGGGAATACAAGGTCCATTTAGCACACCCTAATTAAAAAGGATGGCCTCATTACTTGGAGGGGGTTTTGCAGGAGAAGGAGGAATTCCCCCCAACATGGTAGATTCTGTATCAACGAGAAAAACATGGGCAGTATCAGTTTTTCTCTCTAATGGGGGAGTAGGATTGATCGATGATGAGATAAGATCGACCACTTGGGTTGCATTCTCCAAGGGGAGAATGGGGTTGACAGCTAGAAATGGATCGACCGCTTGAGTGACACTCTCTAACGGGAGAGTGGGATTGACCGATGATGGGATCAGATCGACCAATTTGTAAACATGATCAACCAAGGACGTGACCAGATTGACTACATGATCAACCAAACTGATCGATGAAGGGACCAGATTGATCATTCCATCAACTATAGTTGGGTCTAGAGTAATTTTGTGATAAGCAACTGGAAGTTGACGTTTTGAAATAGTCATGTATTCCAGTAATTTCGAGGCTTTGTCCATACGATGGAAAAGGTGAGTTTGATGACTCCCTCTGCATAACATACATGGTAACTTGACTCTACTTTTCTTCTTCCCAACAGTATCTTGACTAGTTGACGGGAGGTCATCAACATGTTGTTCAGAGGCTGACGACATGGTTTGGCGAGGGTGTGTAGACCATGCTTCTATAAATACTTAAGAAGATGGTTACCCTTACAAAGCCTACAAGGGTACTTGGGCTTATAGGTTGTTTGGGTGATCTTGGCATCATCAACACTCCCATCATGATCAACAATAACTAGTTTCTTTCCAACATTTCTGACAGAGGTTGGAAGTTTGGACCCTTGTTTATTTTTTTTCTTCTTATTCTTCCTTGTCTTCTTCTTCTTATCCACCGAGTTACTAGTTGCAGAGCTTTCACTTGGAGAAGAAGATGAAACAGAAGAATACCTTGCAATTGAAGAAGTAAAATAATATCTTACCGGTGAAGAAGTTGATAGATCAACATGAGGTTGATGTTCTTGGGGGAAATTTCTTACAACAGAATCACTAGCTACATTCGGGATTACCTGAGTGGAAAACAACCATATCGGTAATCCAATTGTGAGACCTGGAAGGCTCAAAGTAGCGATGTGAGGAGGACCAATGTTTCTTTAAGAAGGAAAAACAAAAGGTTCCCCTGGCAAAGGTGTTCCCTCATTGGTCATTCTGGGAACTGACGCCATTAAAAACAGATCTAACCTAGAGTTTGTTAGGGAAAACAAACAGCACATGCTAAAAATCTAGCAAGCAAACAAGCAAACAAAACCTTCTTACAATCAACACACTAGTTGGTGATGAAATACAATGTCGCGAGAACAATATAAGAAGGGGATGAGATAGAGTGGGTGGAAAATTTATGTTGATGACCTACTTAACATACTTATTCCTTGGTGCAATCTCCCACACATAAACGTGGGTATACCCTCCAAGGAGCCTGAGTGAGTTTGGCAAACGTCGATTCCAGGTACCGTGAAGACTTGCCCCTCCACAATCACCTTATGTAAACACCCTAAAGATATAGGACACTAAGTTTACCAATTACTACAATGATTCCTGGAGAAACAATCGACAGTTCGATCCACGCGCAAAGGCAGGGTATCTAAGCCTGAAATCAACTCGTGAAGGTCCCCTGATCCAGATTATTTTCAGCACGAAATGAGAGTGGAGATATAACAAAGAAATGCAGAGAGATATCATAGATATTCAATAATATAACATAAATGTATCAGAGATGCAACCATAAACACAAATATACAGTAATACACGATTTCTATTAATGAAATAAATGTATAGAGACTGTAAAAATACAGAGTGAAAGACTCGTTAGAATGGTGGCAGCTTATCTTTGAGAAGAGATGTGACGGCTACTCGCATTCACAAGAAGATGGTTACAATAAGGCTCTGAAGGCATTTTTACAATAAACAAGAATTCAAAAAACCCTAGACATCCAAAAACCTAACCCTAGGAGATGAAGCGCCAAAAGTCATTTGGGTCCCGTTTGGGTAAGTTAGTACATCAACTTCCTGGGGTCGTAACTTTTGCATACAATCTCCATTTTAGGTGTATGATAGCCCGTTGGAAAGGTATCATTGAAGAGATTCATTTTTGGGACTCACTCATGCCTCCATATATCAACGAGAATATCAATCCCTAAAAACCTTCATTTAGGCTCTCAAAATGGCCCCAGAAGTTGAAAAGTGCTAAAAATAGTAAATTGTCAAAATTGCCAGAAAATTGTTTTGAGTCAATCGAAAAAGGTGGGTGCCCACTGATATCCACCTAGATTAATCCTCCCTCCTTACGAAGCAATTATCTCCATTGTGTTGAGTTCCCGAGGGAGAGGGGAAAGCCTTTGTTGAATCTGCATCTTGGTGAGCTGCTTGCCTTGCTGGAGACATTGCACTGCTCAGTTTGTTGAAGTCTGTCACAAACATGTGGCTGGAAGGGTTGGACCTTTTTTGCCAGTCTGGATACATGGTATGTTTGTGTGCAAAAGGAATATTTATGCTTTGCTGCAACCTTTTCAACCTACTTTTGTTGGATAGAAGGTGCTTGGGGTGAGGCTGTAGTGTTTGCATTGTCCTTCTGCTCCCCTTTTGAACAGATTGTGAAGAAGCTTAATTTTGTAGTATGAGATACTACCTTGTGGAACTGTTTAGGTGGAACAATAGTTTAAACTACCTCTAGTATTCCGTACAGATGAACCCCCAAAGTAACAATGACACTACGAGGTCGAGACTCATAAACAACATGGCGTCTCCACATATATGGTTGGCCCAAGAGGACATTACAGACATCCAGTGGGGCAACATCACATAATACCTTATCCTTGAAGGGTTGGATGTCGTATGATAATTGACATTGTTGGATGACAGGAAGATATCTTCCCTGGCAAAGCCACCCAATGTTGTATGGCTGCGGGTGTGGTGTTGTCAACAATCCCAACTGTTTGATGACCTCTGCTGAGATGAGATTCTTCTGACCTCCTCTATCAACAATAAAATGCAGTGGGATCCCCTTCAACCACATCTATGAATGAAAAAGGTGCTCCCCCTCTTCAGGATCTGTTGGTTCTTCTAGTTGAATTGTTGTGGTCGCGACAATAGAAATTGGGTCTGCGTCAATGATCTATCCTTTACCGGTATTTTCAGAATCAGATTTTGAATCAGGTTTTTGTTTCCTTGTCTTTGATATCGACCACCAATGATTGTTTTGAGTGACATTCATCAGTGTTGTTCCAGGGGATTTTTTGGAAATCGCACCATTTTTCGATGTCCTTCTTTGTCTTCCCGTGACCCTTCTTTTCCTGTGGCTTGGACTGGTTTTCAGGAGACTATTTGTTAGGGTCGTCTTTGTCATACTTTGGTTGTTGTGGATCTGTAGAAGAAAACTCTCATTTGTTCTGGTGCTTAAATTTCTTCTTTATTTTAACAACATATCGATAAGTAGCACCGAGTGATGAGATGTCCAGAAAATCCATTTTAGTTTGGATGTATATGTGTAGAGCCCCACGGTATTTCAAAACCAAATGTCGTTTGGAGTCTTTGATAACCAGCTTAGTGCGCAAGGTATGGAAGGTATTGGTGAACTCCATAACTTCTTGGCCCCTCTCTTTCCGCAGTGTGGCCCATCCCATGTACTGGTCCTCATAGTTGCCAACAGGGTAATATTGTTCCTTTACCACATCCACAAAAAAATCCCAAGTGTGCTCGGCCCCATATTTTCCAGAATCCTCTGTGGAACTTTGCTCCCAGTAAGTTTCCCACTAATGTTTGACATGAGGGAGAGCTTTAACGAGTGCAAAGGTAATCTTTTCTCTGTCGGAAAAATTGTGAACAGAGAAATAACCTTCTAGTAGGTTTAACCATTTATCTAGGGCTTCTGCATCGATCTGTCCTTCAAATATAGGAATATCAAAATTAACTTGTACCTTGAAAGACGAGGTGCCTCCAAAGTGGTCGTTTGATGAAGATGCACCTATTGCTATCGGCAGGCATTGAAGGATGTGGGAAAAATTCTCCATCATTTTGTCCCTTTGTCGCGTGAGATCTTGCTCAAGCAACATATTGATAGGATTGCTTGCTTCGTCGTTTCTCTTTTCTTCCACCATTGAGGGTTTCTTAGGTGTGTGAGAGCGATTTTCCTCAATATATACAATATTGAGACCCAACTTTCTATACTCGGACCTCGTCAGTGACATGCACTAAAAAAACGATCAAGAGTAGCCTGCTCTGATACCACTGATCCAGATTATTTTCGGCATGGAATGAGAGCGGAGATATAATAAAGAAATGCAGAGAGATATCATAGATATTCAATAATATAAAATAAATGTATCAGAGATGCAACCATAAACACGGATATACAGTAATAAATTATTTCTATTAATGAAAGAAATGTATAGAGACTGTAAAAATATAGAGTGAAAGACTCGCTAGAATGGTGGCAGCTTATCTCTGAGAAGAGATGTGACGGCTACTTGCATTCGCAAGAAGATGATTACAATAAGGCTCTGAAGGCATTTTTACAATAAATAGGAATTCCCAAAACCCTATACATCCAAAAAAATAACCCTAGGATATGAAGCGCCAAAAGTCATGTGGGCCTCGTTTGGGTATGTTAGTACATCAACTTCCCGAGGTCATAACTTTTGCATACGATCTTTGTTTTAGGCATATTCTATCCCGTTGGAAAGGTATCATCAAAGAGATTCATTTTGGAGGATCAATCATGCCTTCATATATCACTATGAAGCTCGATCCGGAAAAACCTTCATTTAGGCCCTCAAAATGGCCCTGAAAGTTAAAAACTGCTAAAAATAGTAAATTGCCAAAATTGCCAAAAAACTATTTTGAGCCAGTCGAAAAAGGTGAGTGGACATTGATATCCACCTGGATCATCGCCACATGATTTTCTTCTCAAGTGACCCCCAATAATACGCACAATATCTACACTAAGACCAACAAAGCAGGGTGAGTAACTCTGTTGGTCCTAATGCAATCTCCTGATTCACCCTTATGTTAGAAGGGCTTCCTAGGAAAAAATGTAGCAAGTGGATTTCACCGCTCCCTGACTCAATATTGTGTGTTTTTTGTAGCTTTAGAAAGTTATCTTTCACACCTATTCTGAATCCCTACACCCTAAGCTAATCTAGTTTGCTACCAGAAAATATAAAAATGTCTAATCAATTTTTATAAGCGCTTTATTTTTAAGGATGTTGTTACTCAAGAGGAAAATGGCGTGGACTAAATGATGTTTTGGCCGACTCTAAACAATGAAAATAAATGAGAATGCAAATATTTCACTTTTATGAAAGCTATTCTATGAGAAGGAGAAAACATTTATCAGTCCCAGATGCACAATGTCCCAAAATTTTATTAAACTCATCAATATCAAGAAATTCAAGAAATGCTCCAAAGAGACAATACATGATTCTTGACCCCCCCTGGGCCATTAGGGGGAATTTGTTTGTTAAGAATTCAAGACCAGAAAAGCCAAAAACTATGCAATTTTGCTACTTCGAATGCAAGGATGCCCCCAATCTAATGCAAAGCAAAAAATAATTTTTTTTGTTTTCAAAGATAGCTAAAATAAATAGAAAATAACTTAAAAAAAAACACAACCCAAACAAAGTTTCTCTTTTAACACGAGTTATTCAAAAAAAAGAAGTGTTCTTTTCACTAAACAATTCTAAATAAAAACAAAGCTTTGTAATTGAAAGACACTCAAAGCAAGAGATCAAATATTTCAAAAGAAAACAAGATAAAACAAAGAAAATATTGATAAAATTAGATTCAAAATTGTCAAGTAGACTGTAATTAGACCCAACAAATCACTCCAAAACCATATCTAAGATTTGGGCAAGAAAAACCATCAAAGTCATTTTTTTCCACAATTGTCGCAGATCGTAGACTAACACAGCGCGATCCTAGATCATTGCAGGATAGAGAACAAATGCAGTGCGACGACACTACACTGTGTCAAAAGGTAGGGTGCGTCGATCACAGATCGTCGCACTGTCCCTCAAAGCAGGGTGTGACAATCAAAGGAAAAAAGGAAAAAATAAAAAGCATGAAGGTTTTTCTAGTGAAGTTTAATAGTCACTGAGTCAAGATGGATCTTCCAGTGACTTAGAAAATAGAACCCAAGAAATAAAAGCAGGACAAACTAGGAAAACAATCTGTTCCCCAGTACAGTTGCCAATTTTGTTATGGGATTAATCGGTAAGTGCGGACACAAACTGATATCCCTAGCTTCACTACGAAACTAGAACAAAACAAGACAATACACTACTCTTTCCTTATATTTCAATTATCAAATGAGAAATGGATCTAGAACATACCTTTTAAATATCGAATATTTGTCTTCGCCAATGCAGTCCAAGCTCCGTCATGAGGCTTATGGAGAAATATCTGCAAAAGATCACAAGCCAATGAAGACAAGAATAACATAGCCTACTTGATATGAAACTATGTATGTGATCAAGGAATCATAAAATATGGACAAATAAGATTCATATAGGAAAGAAAAGTGCATCTGTATTAAATAATATAAAGAGAGAATACAATTGAGGCCTTGATGTTGTAAGGCCCCTTCCAACAGTCCCTTGCTTCCCACACACTTTTGATCCACAAATTTTGTGACTATAGATCTGAGAGTCACTCACAATCTATCTTGACAAAGAAAAGCTCAAAGCCACTCTAACCAAGCTAACAATCTCCAACCAAATTTCCAATCTCAATCCAAGCTACTAGGTAAGCTAAATTTCTCCATGAGATATTCTCTCTTTTTATAATATGAAGAGGATAAGGTGAGGAGGTTAGGATCATCCCACTAAATTAGAAAAGAAAGTAAGATCCAAAACAATCGAAGGCCACCTCACCATAGAAGCTTCTCCTTCTAGAAGCATCGAGAAGATGCTCATTTTTTCCACGTACGAAAATCATCACACCCCTATAACTGAGTAGAGTGTGATGATGTTGTAGGCCAAGTTTAGTACAACAAGCAACGATATGGGATTGTCGCACCCTAACATTAGGTAGGGTGCAACAATCCTCCTTAATAGGGTTTTTACAAGGGAAAATACAACTTCTTCTCTCAGGCAAAGTTCTTCTTCCTTCTTGCCTCAGGAATTCAGACCACTGATCCCTCTGAAGACAGCAAATAGGTTTACATCATTAACGATCATAAGGGTGACGAAAATAATGTGTAACAAAAGGTGAATATTGCAAGGAATTCTTGAAAAAACATGACAATGGCTCGGATCTCTTACCTAAATTCTTAGGGAATCCTGCGGCCATCCCTGAAGATATTACCAGATTGTAGGTCAACTTGTTCAAAAACCCATTTCGGGAAATTGCCTGGTTATTTACTAGAGTTACGGGCCAAGAAAATACTGCCACCATTTCACATATGATTCTTTACATATTATATTTTACTTTCAAGGAACAACTCTTTTTCGATTGGGGGAAGTTGATTTCCATTGAAATCTCTTCCCAATTGTCTCAGTATAAAAAGGATAAGAAATATTTATGTCTTCTTATTTGGTTTTTGCGATAGCGCAATGCTATCAATTTCCTAAATTGTCTATATGCAAGAAGGTGAACTGTGAATTTGACCCTTGACCTTTTAGTACCAAGCATTATGGAGGCACAAATATTCCCTTCATTTTTATGAAGTTTTCAATGACTTTGTCTCGGTTCTTAAAGGATTGTTTTTTGGAAAAGATACCCCAAGAATATCCACTCAGGCTAGTAAATTCCTGGATAAAAAGGGGACTTTGGAGCAAATCGAAAATTACAATGTTATCAGGATTTTTGGTTCTAAGGAAAATACCTCTTTTCTTCCATGCCATATATCTTACAGAATGTTTGTTACATAAGTTGCAAGGAAACACAATTTTTGGTTGCACGTTTTTCATGAAAAACGAAAAAATAAATTCATACCTTTGCCTTGGAAAATTGGGGATTTTGTATTAGGAAGTATGAACAAAATTGATGAAATTGAAAACCAATTCCACACCTTGAATCTCAAGTATTCTGAAAATATTAGAGGGTTTGACACTAATAGAATCTTTGTGGAACATATGTTAACAATGGGTTTTAGCAATTCATTTATCCACACTGTTCTAGGAGAATAAGAAGATAATAACTTGGGAAAGCCTACCCACACTATTGGCGACTTAGAGATGGTACTCAGTACAAATGAATTGTAAAAACATAGAGGAAAGGGTCCTAGCGAGAAAAGTGCCCAGTCCCAAAATGATACCCCTAATACTACAACACCTCGGAGAAGTGCTCCAGCAGCCCACCCATCTAAAAAAGTAATCAACAGTAGTTCAGGCGGAGGAGGAGATAAGAAAACCCCTCCAGGAAAAATTGAAAGATCACATAAACTTCCTCTGGGGAAGAAAAGGAAGGATATTGTACAATATGAATAAGAGAATCATGTCGAAAGTTACATCAATAGATTCTCCCTCGAAGATATGGAGCTCGAGGTTGACATTGAAAAGATGTTTGCTAACATTGATCATCTAAGAGGCACGAACCACCAGAATCATTCATTGGAAACTGTTGAGAATGAGATATTTGATGAAGAAGAATCATTTTTATTTCAGAGCATTGTCTTTTATAACGAATCTAACAAATTAATTATTGAGAAGAGTGATGCGAAGAATAAAAAGGGGAAATCTCGTTCAGAGGTTAACCTAAGAAATATGTGACCTTCCCAAATTTATAGAATCCATAAAGAAACTATCGATACATTGGACGATTGCATTGGTGGTCTCGAAGTGGAAAATATAAAGTTAAAGAGAAGGATTAAGGAACTGGAAGAGACTTTGATGCCTCTTCCACTCCTTGTGATCCCTTTGGAAATTGTCGGACCTTCCATGCCCGTAGCCAAAATAAAAGGATCCTCAAGCTTACTCACATCATTAAGGAGCTATGTGGAGAATAATATCAAGAAAAGAATGGCACTAATTACAGAAGCTTGGGAAATTTCAAAGAGCGTGATTTCTATTGGCTCGAGAGTGCATGCCTTCCATGAGTATCTACAGGCTGACCTAAAAAATGAAGAAGGTTTCTACCTTGATGTTGTGGTACCCTTTGTTATTAAAGTTTCCAACATGTCATATCTAAAGAGAAGAGAGGAGGACCTTCCCTCTCCAAGTCAGATCAAGCAGTTGAATGCATGTTGGAAAGAGAAAATAAAGAACTTGAACAACATCGTTCAGGCGTGCAACCAAGCCATAGCAAGGAGAGAATAACTTTTCAAAAGGATCACAGAGGTGGACCTAGTCGAAAGCACTAATGAATTCTGAGATCCCAAGTTTATCCTCAAATCGTTGCTCCTAACAAAACAATAGTTCGATGATCAAATTGAGATTTTTAAAGGATTTTCAATTGAAAAATTATATGGTATAATTGAATATGATGAGAATGCCATAGATAACTAGCTAGTGGATTACTCTGTAAAAAATCAGGATATTGAAGAAATATTGCATGGAATTTCCCTTGATCTTCGAGACTTGGAGGGCGAGATGTTCAATATTAATATCTGACATGAAATCAACATGGAACCTATGAAAAGTTACATTGAATAATGGTTCAATAAGTCTATCGATAAACTAGCAAATGAAGGGCAATAAGAAGTTGAGACGGTTCCTGTAACCATTGATGAAAATGATAAAAGGACATCAATGAGAAAATGAATACGTGAGCGACCATCATAGCAAGTTTATGATGATCACATACTTCCTTTATTTATCAAGTCCTTCATTCATTTATTCCACCTCTTTCACTAGAAAGGTTTAACTGAAGACTGATAACTCCTTTTTTTTCTTCTCACCAGGTCTTGTTGATCCTTCTACCTCCCACCTTCTTCTTTCTAAAATATTATTTCTTGTATTTATTTGATTTATGGTTCACGATATCTCCAATCCCAGTCTTTAAGACAAACACATTTACAATTTCAAGAATATGTAATAGACTATATATTTTTGGAAATTTCAAGAGAACTACTTTGGGAACAATCTCAATTGTGCTTTGTAACCCTGTTTTCAGAATATAACGTATTTGAGGTTGATCTATCATTATCCTTATTTGAGCTTCCCATTTTTCCACTCTGTTAAAGTTCTCTTATGCATGCAGATCATCTTCTTTTTATTTTATGTGATCATAAATATTTATGCCAAACTATGATGGATGTGAGGAAATTTTGCTTTTTTTTTTAAATGTGTGAAATGTGTAATTTATGGTCCTTTCTCAGAAGCATTCGTTTAAAAGAAAACAAAAAACATTTTCCATGAGCAGGGATTTATGTTGCAGCAACAATGCTATCTTAAGAAACCTGCAACTGGAGGTTTCCCACCTTAGACTTAGCACCATCAAAATAGTCTACAAACTCACTTGCCACTTGTATGTTGTACCCTTGGAGTTTTTCACAAAACCTGATGCAACCCACTTGTTCAAAAGATTCTCTGATTGTTGGCTCCACGTTTAGCAAATTCAAACACCATGGCTCAAATATCACGATATCGCCACAATTTTCATTCTTTCTTCCACGTTGTGGAGTTTCCATGATGATGGTGTATGTCAATCATGTGTGACCTATAACCGTGCATAGTAATGAACAGAGCAGGTGTGCAACAATGTGAGAAAATTCCAACCTATTGTAGCGATTTCACACTTCAAACTTGATACTTTGGAGCTCATGTGCAACAACGAACAGAGCAAGAACCCGTGCGCAGCAACCTCTGCAACCTATGCGCAACAATGAGTAAAGCAGGAAACTGTGCACAACAATCTCTGCAACCTGTGCGCAACAAGCTTGGCTGGGAGGTTTTGAAATTGTGGATGAAGAGAAATGATTTCTTGATGCTTTCTATATCTAGAGGAAAGATAAATTTGAAATATGACTTCAATTAAATCATGAATTATTACCATCATACCTCGTCGTACCTCAATACGCAACATTAGAACATTGTGCAACAACTTGTGCTGCGAAATAAATTTCTCGATGATGCGACATTCCTTTGATAGATTTGATTTTAGGAAATCGTTAGAATGTTGACAAGATTAACTTGAATCGACATCATGATCTTTTCATAATGACATTTTAATGACATGAAAACCCATATCTTGTCACACAAAACCATAAGTTACATGGTTAAAAATGAAAAACCTTTTCATGAAAAACAAACCTATGACTCATGATTTAGGAAAAAATCATACAATGCTCTTTATGAAACCCAAGACATGAATTTAACCTATAATTTTATTCAAAACATTAAAACCTATTTATAGGACACTAACATAATGAAAACACAATGAATCAAATTTTGGTAAATAATACAGGCGATCTCATGTAATCTGGTGTTAGAATATCTCGATCCCTCCTCTCTTACTCTGTATCAAACTACGTAGTACTTCTGCATAGGAATACCATGCGAAGTCAGGAAAGTGGAACATCAGGATTGGATGAAATGTCTAAGATGGAAGTCGTATGTACTGTAAAGACTTTAAATTATATTAACCCTTTCCCTCCGATACTCTTGTCATTAAGATGATTAAGACTGGCCTGAAGGTTGAGTTAACCTTTTCATTAAAATTTTATTCACCGCCACCTACCGACAATGCCTTGGGTTTAGATAATTGTCTTATCATTTCTTAGTTGGGTGCAATATTATGAAGCATATAAATTTGAATCTCTTCCTTTATTTCATAGTAATGGTAGAGAAATAAATACACCTTAGAAGAAAATAATTACATATCACTAGGGACAAGGATCAGTAATGAAGTCTATCGAGAGTATTCATGGGAAGTTCAATTGGTAACCTAGTAACTATGTTGTTAAATAATATTTTTGTAATCAAGAATTTATATATATGTAAATATATAAGCTTTGTATATATTCAGGGACTAATGTATTTTTGACAAGGAAACCATATAGACCAAGTTACAATAAAAAAACCTTGTGGGATTTTGATATAACAATGAGATATCATTAATAAGGTATAGTAGAAAACAAATGATGGCCCTATACAAACATATGTTAGAATAATTTAGAATCGTATTAAACTATATGAGAGATGATGTTTTAGGATTTAAGTACTGTTATTTACACAAAAGAATACAATTAATTTTTTTATAGTGTGTAAATGGGGTTTATTACACTGCCCCACTTCCCTTCCAGGGCTTCACCAATAGGTCAGATCAGGGAGACTCAGAGCACTGCAACTAATTCCCAGTGCATTAGGGAACAATTTCGAGCCAATTTCTCACCTAGAGATATTGCTCATGGGCCTGATAACCCGTCTCTTGGAAAAACTACGGGCATGAAAACCCGCCTCCTGGACAAAATACATGATTGACAACCCATTTCTTCTACAACAAACTTTGATTACAACCTCTCAACTCCTTACAAGATTATGTGTGTAGATAAGTTAATAGTTGGATTTTTCATACAGTCTGACCGCATTCTGCTCATGAGAGCCCAAAAAAATCAATATTCATCCACCAAAAATGAGTGATAACCCCCCGAATTACACTAATGCCATCAATATATATTGCATGCCTTCAAATCGACCCTTGTCACCATCAGAATTTACTTTAGCCACTTGGTGACTTGTTCCCCATCCCTTAGGAAGTTAGGTTAAATAATATATCCATAAAGTTACACTTTCAAAAATTTTATTAAAATATTCCCCCCCTTTTCCCTTTTTTGGTGGAGTCATCCCCCTCATCTCTTTTTGTCTGATTCAGTCTGCGTGAAACGATGTAATATATTAATAACTTGAGTGTAATACACTTTACAACAATAGGTTCACTAGCCTATTTGCATCTTGACTCACCAACCCAATAGTCACATAGGTTCTCCTGCCTCAAAACATATACATACATACAAACACACACACACACACACACACACGCGCGCGCGCGCGCACGCACACACACACACATCACAATCATTCTCACACACTTACTTGA
Organism: Picea engelmannii; assembly: GCA_009831015.1. NCBI lineage: Eukaryota > Viridiplantae > Streptophyta > Pinopsida > Pinales > Pinaceae > Picea > Picea engelmannii. The sequence continues at coordinate 43,644 of ML792320.1, read as the reverse complement.
GTTTGCACAACACTATGAAATGTGTGCACCCTCCCTTAATTCACAATCCTCACGCACTAGCTCGGGTATACACAAAACTATGGAATGTGCACACCTTTTCTTTGATAGCCAGCCTCATGCAATCCACATATACGTATAGTATCCAAATATTTGTATCAACGAATCAACAACCTTTTTGAATCATTACATTGCACACTACTTAGGTGTGTGTAAAACCAAAATGGATCACCAGCCTATCTTCACAACTACAATTAGGGTTTGGATTAGGGACATTACATTCTCCCTTTCCCTCTCCCTCTCTCTCTCTCTCTATATATATATATATATCCCCCTCTCTCTTCCCCTTCTTCCCCTCTCTCATTTTCTCCCTCTTCCCCTATCTCTCTCTCCCCCATCGTTCCAAGTGGGTAATACCCATTCTACTATTAATCATTATACCCTTAATGGATGGAAAATTTCGGTATATTTCTTTGGCTCTTTGTTCTTCAAAATATCAATGACTACCTCTATATTAGAAAATTATACAAGAGAAAATTTGAAAAGGAAGGAAGGAATATATGAGAAGAATATTGAATTGAACCTCCTTTGGAGCTAGATCTTGTTATGTGTATGCAACTCCATTTCAATCGAGGATTTTTTTCACACCTGCATTTAGCCTTTCCTTGATCCACATAACTCATTTTTCTTCTACGATTTATTTTTCAAGACAAATATTTGATCTGGAAATCTTATACTAGTGGCCCGGTGGGTAAAATATCATCATCCATGGGAGCCAAGAGTTGATTTATTTGAGATATTACCTTTCTTTGGGAATCAATCGAAACAAAGGCTGTGAAAAGAGGAAGGATAAGGGCATTGGTGCAAAAGTGGTTTAGCAAGGTGGTAGAGGAAGGTCGGGAAGTATTTGTGGAGAGGGGAAGGTTGTTGGAATTGTTGATGTTACGGTAGCTGTAGGAGGTATTAACCTCCACGTGTAACCTTTGACTAGAAGGGAATATTTCAGAAGCAAGAGAAACCCTAAACAGATGTGTGAAAACCCTAGAAGACAATTCAGACTAGCAGAATAAATAATATTAGAATATTATCTTCCAGAAAGACAAGTCGACTCCACGGAAAAAAGATAAACAAAAAAAATAATTACTAGAAAGTCAGGTCATCCCATCCATAAAAGTCGCTAGTCATATTAATATAAAAAGAGGATGGTTTATCTCATTTGTACACTTAGTTAGAGCTCAATTATTGTGGAGAGTTGCAGTTGCAGTTGCAACTGCAGTTACAGCTACAACTGTAGTTACAAGGAGGAATAAGGGAGTATGGTCATCTCTTGGTCTTGGTCTCTCTCTGGAGCTATCAAGTGATATTCTTGGTGATTCTCTTGGTGATATTCTTGGTGATACTATTGGTGATATTCTTGCTAAGTATGGCACAATTTTGAGAAAGTAGTGCATTTGCAGCTGCTGCAGTTGTGTATGGTACTTGTTCTGTGGAGTCTTTATTTCTTGTGCACTACCCTTGGAGAAGGAGTGCTCTACTTTTGTTGAGTTGTTGTTGCAGTTAGTAGCTAGGGTTTATTTGTTGGTTCTAGTATGGCTTTCCAGAATAATTATGTCAAAGGTTAAAGGTGCTTGAGGGTGGTTGCATGCCTATGGTTGGGCGACAATAGTGATATTTTTTATGGTAAAACGAGAACACCTATTATTTTAACAGGTTATGGGCCCACACCACCTTTAGGATAGTATAACCACTGGAAGGTAGCATGACATCTCTTTGTTAAGCTCATTGTGACACAGTTGCAACTGCATCTAGGGTTTCTGATTATGCAGCTGCATCGAACCCTAACCTAACCTTCTTGGAACATCAAGTGAGAAGTTTGGCATAATTTCTAGACATTCTATTGCACCTTATCCTAGCACACATGTTGGTTCTCTCAACAAGAAAAAAAGCCAAGTTTGAGTTTTTGGTCAAAGTTGAAATTTTAGTGTTTCTATCTCGTTCTAATCATTAAACAGTTTTCAGTCTCTAACCTCTTCTTGTCAAGATGGTGTCTAGTTTCATATTAGAAGACAAGGTGAATGATGCTGCAAATTTCAAAGGTATGCACTTGTATATGATTTTCATGTTATATCATCCAACAAAAGCATGAGTGTGTTTTGCAGGGAATGTACAAGAGACCTTGTCCAAGCAATGATCTTGGATTCAGTACATTAAGAGGAACAAACAGTTGAAGCTCCAGGTTCTAGGTTTGATTGAACAAATTATTAAGTTTCAATTTGAACATATCAAGGAGATAGTTTCTATAGTATAAGTAAACACTATAGTTGTGACAACAATATTTGAAAGGTTCTATTACTGTTAGGTATACTTGGTTGCATGTAAGTACTATTGCTATAGATGCTTGTTACACTTTTTTGCAAAATGAACTAACATCTCCTCTAGGATATATTTCTTCTTCTCGGGCATGTCACCTTGGTAATTATACGATCCTTGTTACCATAGATATGTTATTATGAAAATGTTATTGGAAATACTTTTTCTCTTGTTGTTCTTGTTACAGGAAGTTCACAAGCAATAGTTGTAAGAAGGTGCTACAATAATAATTGCAAACATGGAGCAGATGACTCCATCAAGTGGTGAGGAGCTCGTTTCCTTTTGTAAAGAAGTTGAGATTAGGAGGGAGCTAATTGTTCCACATAATCCACAACAGAATGGTGTGACAGAGAGGAAGTATCGATCCATTGAAGAATTTGTTAAGGAAATGATGAATGACCAGAATCTATCCATGTTTCTATGGGGAGAAGCAGCTATGAAAACCATATATATTCAAAATAGAAGTCTTGTCAATGCAGAACCTTCCACTTTTGAAGAAGCAATCAAGAAGAAAGAATGGAAGGAAGCTATGATGGAAGAATATCAATCCATCATGATGTATGGGAAATTTTTCCTAGACCTAAAGGAAAGTCTATAAAGTGTCAATAAATATAAGGAAATATTCATGGTTAGAGGGTTCTCCCAATAGGAGGGAGAGGAATATGATGAGACGTTTTCTCCAACCATCATATCTCTTGCAGCATCCATGGGTTGGAGTTTATGTCAAATGGATGTAAATACCACTATGCTCAATGGAGTAATTGACTATACATAGAGAAACCTCAAGGTTTTGAGGTACACTCGAGAGAAACTCGTGTATGAAGAAGGCCTTGTATGGAATCAAGCAAGACCTAAGATATTGGTGCATAACCTCTCATTATTTAGTGTAAGAGGGAGTTATCATCTAAATTCGATATGAACGATCTTGGTCTCATGCATTATTATTTGGGACTAGAAGTAGAGCAGAAGCATGGTGAAATCTTCATGTGGCAACGTAAGTATGTTGTAAAGATTCTTCATAAGTTTGGGAAGATGGATTGCAAATCCATGGCAACTCCCCTGAGACACTCTGATTCTGATCCAGTAGAATCCATGGGAAGTTGAGACACTCTGATTCTGATCCAGTAGAATCATCCATGTATGGATAGTTTATTGGCTCATTAATATATTTGGTGAATACATGATCATACATTTTCTTTGTTGTGAACATGTTGAGCCAGTTCCATGTGGAATCTAGAAAAGAGCATTGGATAGTTGCAAAGCATATATTGAGATATCTTCGTGGGACGATAACTTATGGTTTGAGATATGCCTCAAACAATGATGTACAATTGCATGGATTTACTGATTTAGATTGGGAAGGGAGTGCAGATGACATAAAGAGTACTTCTGGTATGTGTTTCATTTTGGGATCTACTATGATATCATGGGCTAGCAGAAAACATAAGTATGTTGCACTCAAAACTGCAGAAGCATAGTATATTATAGCTTGTGATGCTTATAGGGAAGTAGTGTGGCTCCGTAAGATGGTTTCTAGACTGTTTGATTAGGTGCTGGATTCGAACATGATATATTATGATAACCAAAGCTGTGTGAATCTCTTAGAGAACCCGATGTTCCATGACAGGTCGAAGAACATTGAGATCAAGTACTACTTTATACATGATAAAGTCCATAGGGAGAGGTGGTTCTCTAGTATATCTCTACTAACGAGCATACTGAAGATATTTTGACGAAAATTTTGTCCAAGATAAAGTTTGCATACTTGAGGGACAAGATGGGGCTCGTGGAGATTTCTCTGTTGGTTGAAAGGGAGGAGTTGACTTCCTTGGTTGGGATGGAGTGCTGATATGTGGCATCATGGAATGTCAATGAGCTACAGATCTGTATCATGCTAGTACAACTTAGAGATGGTCATACAAGTTAGAGATGATGCTTGCATCATGCTAGATATGATCATTCTAGTACAAATCATATATGATACAGATGGTTGGAGTTGTTGATACAGTTGCCTGAGGAGCATCGTGCCAGTACAACTTAGAGGTGGACATACAACCTAGATATGATGTATTGAAATCATGCTAGTTATGTTCATGCTAGTACATCTTAGAGATGATGCTGGTAAGCCACATCATGCTAGATATGGCCATGCGAGTACAATTTAGATATGCCATACAACTTAGATATGATGTATTGACATCATGCTAGATGTGTTATGCTAGTACGTCTTAGAGATGACTATATAATTTCGAGATGATGCATGGGGCTTTTGTCATCCTAGATATAATTATGCGATTACAACTTAGATGTGGCATACAACTTAGATGTGGCATACAACTTAGTTATGATGCATTGACATCATGCTATATATGTCATTCTAGTACGACTTAGAGATGATCATATAGCTTAGAGATGAAACAATGAGGCACTAATCTACATCATGCGAGTATAGCTTAGAGGTGGCATACAACTTATATATGATGCATTCGCATCATGCTAGTTATGTCATGCTAGTATGGATTAGAGATGATGTAGATGATACTCCAGATCACACTGGTACAACTTAGATATGATGCATTCACATCATGCTAGTATGACTTAGAGGTGATGCATCTAATGAAATTTTTGATGCAGGATGATATCAGATGATATGATTTGATTGTTGTGGAGATTGCATGTCTCTGGACAATAGATGTATGCTACTGTGGTGGATGTGTTCCACTGGTAGTGACTATGTGTCACTAGTTAGTAGCTATGTGCTACTAGGAGTGGTTGTGTACCACTGGGAAGTAGTTGTGTACTACTATGGATAGACACAATTGTGTTCTATTGGATGGCATTGTAACAACTATATGATACTATCTGATTTCCATGGAGACTGCCGCTAGTGTTGGAGACGATTTCCAGCTAGATGGATAGTCAGTGTGATAGTGGGAAGCCATTCTACAGAAGGAGAATTTTCTAGGTTGACAGATTGTTGGCATATCATGGATTGGTATTTTCCTAAGGCACAGATTGTGGCCCTATTAGGAAAATGGTTCAGGACCAATATTCTCCCGAGGCACAATTATTGGCCCAATTAGGTTGAATAGTCCGCCCCTTGAGGACATGACGTCCTGAATAAGGTGGTTGATACGGGACCGATATTTTCTAAGGAATATGGGTAGATATTGATCTCTATGGTATGTATGACCCGATTATAAAATATTCGAAGAATGACATTCCTTTAGGAATGGTCTATGTAGCCCATGGTGTGGCTTTGAGCATCTGTTGGGACAAATATTCTTCTAGGATGTATGCCCAGATTAGAATAATGGTCCCTATATCACTCTGTTGAGTGGGTGACTCATGCGAGACACTCTACTGAGTGTGATGAGTTCAACAGATGACTTATTCAACATCATGCCTGATTACTCAAATGGAGTATGGCCTCGAGAAATGATGCAAACAATGATGTTTGTTGATGCCAGGATTCTATCAGATGATATTGATAGTGATAATGATGCTCGTGACTTGATCTATGTGATCATGAGATAGCCTATGTGGCTATGATGATGCTACCGACAGAATGGTCTGTGTGTGCTCAAGATCATTATTGTTAATACCTCCCTAGTTAGGAGGTAGTGTTGATGTTACAGTAGTTGCGAGAGGTATTCAACTCCACATGTAACCTTTGACTAGAATGGAATATTTTGGAAGCAAAACCCTAAAAATATGTATGAAAACCCTAGAAGACAAGTCAGCCTAGCAGAATAAATAATATCAGAATATTAACTTCCAAAAAGACAAGTTGGCTCCACAGAAAAAAGATAAACAAAAATAATAATTACCAGAAAGTCAGGTCGGCCCAACCATAAAAGTAACTGGACACGTTAATATAAATAAAGGACATTTTAGCTCATTTGTACACTTAGTTAGAGCACAAGTCTTGTGGAGAGTTGTACTTGCGGTTGCAAGGAGGAATAAGGGCGTATGGTCATCTCTTGGTCTTGGTCTCTCTCTGGTGCTATCAAGTGATACTGTTGGTGATATCCTTGCTAAGTATGACATAATTTTGAGAGAGTAGTGCAGCTGCAGCTGTTGCAGTTATATATGGTACTTGTTCTGTGGATATGGATACTCTCTCTCTTATGCACTACCCTTAGATAAGGAGCACTCTGCATGTCTTGAGTTGTTGTTGTAGTTAGCAACTAGGGTTTATCTGTTGGTTCTAGTATGGCTTTTCATAATAATTTTGTCAAAGGTTAAAGGTGATTGAGGGTGGTTGCATGCCTATGGTTGGGTGACAATAGTGATATTGTTTATGGTAAAACAAGCACACCTATTATTTTAACAAGCATCACTGTTGTTTTCTCAAACAAGTAGAAAACAACAGTATGAAAATATATGCCATGTGATTCTAACATACACACACACATTGCATGCTTTCATAGGCCCTTGACAAACAAAGAAAGTTGGACAAGGAGCCTCCCCTTAAAAAATGCCTTCAACGTAATTATAAGGTCTAAAACAATAAATATTTCAATAATTGCCGAACATTATATCATATTCACTATAAAATTAGAGTACACAACTTAATTTTTGACTTCATGTGATATTGAGATCTCATAGAGGAAATTTGAAGTCTAAAACGGACCTCCTAAGGAAAATAATGTTTAAATAATAGTTAAAATAATAAAATAACATATATAGAAAACTAATCTTTTTAGTGCTTATACCCTTATTATAGCTTTACTCAAATTTCAAGTGTAAGAATTAGTGTTGGATGCACAATTAAATTCTACATCCAAGGATTACCTAAATTACCTAGTACTCTAGCATACTTTTGATAGACCCATAGTGAGATATACTACAAATACATGAAAATAAAATTGTTTCTTTCCAAGTATGAGGGTCTATCAAAAGTATGCACTTAGATGCATAATTTATGCATTCAATGTGTGCTTGTGCATCCAAAAAATGCCTACACTTAAAATTTGAATATACATTTTTTGTTTTGAACCCTATTTTTTACCTCAAAATTCTCTATCTAACTTCTCTCAGCAAACACGCAAACATAAAAAAAGAACACCCATAAACTCTAGATCTATGTCCAATCCTACATAGGGTACGTAGTTATGAAGTGCCACAATTCTCTTAGGTATATGTGGATCTCAAAGTTGAAAAGGATTCCCACAATCAATCAGCTCATGAATTTCATAGCACTTGCATGACGGAGTAGTCCCATGGCTCCAATTAGGACGAGCATATTGATGTATTTTATCCTAGTCTTGGCCGACCATAGCTTATGCAAAAGCTATGCCAAGACACGTCAGAGCTCCTAATAGAAAATGCCAGTTAACAACACAATAGGGGCCAAGGTTTCCGAAAATACTCATGGGCCCAATCAATCTCCGTATAACAAATGCATCATAGATGACTTCATCCATTGGACCAACCCATGGAGTGCCACTTAGAAGAAGATTTGTGTTGCAAATATGACTGATGCAGGTTAACAAGTATACCACTTCACGATTGTATTCAAGAACAAAAGAGAGTAATAAGCATGATCTCTGGAGGAACCTTCATGTTGGCCAAAGTTTGAAGCAGACGTTGGGCACTAATACGAGTGGTGAAATATAGCCGAAAACATATTCGGAAATAATTTTTAGACCAGGCCTCTGCATTATTTACAGAATATAAGATCTGGCCTATGCGAATCAAGCAAGTTATATATATATATATATATATATATATATATATATATATATATATATTCCTGATTCGTGGTGACCTTGATCATGCCAATAGGAAGACTGAAGAAAAAGACTAGAGAACAGGAAATGAGGACTCTCTACCAACATCACTGAACCTGCTCGTTGAAGTCTTCGCAAACAGTAGGTAACCATGATTGTCAAAATGACAACAATGATAACCACTATTGTCGGGTTACTCAATATTTTGTCGTAAGCAGAGTGTGTACATCTAATTTATGATATGTAGAGGTTTACTATCCAATAATACAAGTGTCTTAGGGATTTTTCAGCATACTGAATCTATTTATGCATTTAGAAATGCAATTTAAACAACAAAAAATTGTCGTAAGCAGAATGTGTACATCTAATTTATGATATGTAGAGGTTTACTATCCAATAATACAAGTGTCTTAGGGATTTTTCAGCATACTGAATCTATTTATGCATTTAGAAATGCAATTTAAACAACAAAAAATAACAATTTTGTCTAAATTTATATGACCAAATTCCAAAAAAAAAACCTCAAAAATAAAACGTTTAACCAACTCCTTACTCCAAATGTCTCTTCAGCCACAAATAACTTTATCACTTCATAAAAAAAACTTATAAGTATAAATAAACTCTGCATTTGATTAGTTCTTACTTTTCTTGGAAGAGGATCACATGCATGATAGCAGCAGCCAATGCTGCTGCGAAAGCTATGCCATTGGAAAAAACAATAAAAGTACTAAATGCAACAGGCCATAGTCCTTATAAGCTTGTATGACATAGGGAAAAACCATAATGCAACAGGCGATAGTCCTTGTAAGCTTGTAAAATCCAAGAGAAATTTGGAATCCACTATATTAGAAAAGACCAACCTAAAAGGGGAAGACTAACAAGAGAATCCTAAACGGTTCATGTAAAGCAAATCAAGGACTGGTCCCATCCCAAGTTGCACGCATAGTCTGGACAAGTCCGTAGACCTCCCCTAATCATTTATAGGCTATGGCAAAAGGGCAATTTACTTTCCCTTCTTGTCTCAATTAAACCTGTCAAATATATCATAACATATCTTGTTTTCTTGCATTATCCACAGTACGGCAGAACAGGCAGTGGCCCCTGCCTTGCACCGTACTTATCTTTACAAACATTCACCCCCTACACTCACATGCTTCGGTCTACACCTTGGGGTTGAGGACATCACTATATTTTTTTTGGTTGTTGTTTCACATTTCAGACATAATATGATTTAATAAAGTTTCTAATCATAACAATTTGTTAACTATTTCTATGTTTTGGGCGTTGGTTAAGCGTTTTATTTTTTGAGTTTTTTTGGCATTAGTAAGCTATGTAAATTTGGACAAAATTTCTATTTTCTGTTGTTTAAATTGTTTTTTCTGAATGTATAAATGGATTCAGTGTGCTGAGAAACTCCAGGCACTCAGATTATACAAACTTAACCACTCAAATCTGCAGATCCAACTATTCATCAAACAAAAAAAAATGCCAAAAAACAACCAAAAAGTTAAACGTTTAAACTACTACTATGTTTTGGCTCTGTTCACTTTTCCAGTTCCCAGGGTTTTAGTTTTTTCCATTACTCTGTTTTTTAATTGTTGTAGAACAAAAAAAACTTTAAAATAAATGGACATTATGCTACCAATTTATCAATATTATTACAAGATTTATCTTGAAATTTAATAAACATTCTAAACCCTAATAAGCATTTACTAAAAAAATCCAAAAAATGACATCACATTGATTGGTTTTATATTGCATTTTGAGATCTATATTATTGATAATGAATTTTTTTGATTAATTTAACTAAGATGTATATTACATTTTGATAATAATTTTTTTTAATTGTTTTATATAAAGATTTTTTAATTTAACTTAATATTAAAATTATATAGATTTTTTTTTTATGATTAACATAATTATAAGAAGCATCTTATGCCACGATAAGATACATTTTACTGCTCTGAATGTAACACTACACATTGCATTATCATGGCTTAAAGGATGAAATTCTTTGTACTCCCTTCCAAATAAGAACCCAATGTGAGCTTTAAAAAAAGCTCCCTACACACAATAATATAAAATAGGCTAAAATATATTTGATAAACTAGTGTCTCCCCATGTAATTGAGCGGTTCAAGATACAGCACAACCAGGAAATAGATGTGACCAGGGTGAAAAGATAATGGGTCAGAAGGTAACATGCAACCCTGCAGTGAAAAGTGAAAAGAGGAAGGATAAGAGCGGCGGTGGAGGAAGGTCCAAATAGAAAACGATAACCGGAAAATCTCTACCACTTAATTCTAATCTATACTGACATATACCATGTCTATATTGACACATGGCAAGTTTTAATAGGTCTTGACAGATTACGAAAACGAAACTCCCTAAAAACACGGCTTAGGCATAAGTACTTGGTAAGTTGGTACGGTGTTACGTCTTTAAACTCAAAAAAACGTTCTAGAGGCCGTCAAATTCCATGCCTAATTCCATGCCTGTTCCAAGCAATTATATGTATTTGTGAGACCAGAGAAGACACCAGACGGTGATTTACTTGATTGTATTGTCGATAAGTAAGAATGGTGAACGAGTTAGGATCCAAGAGGCCGCTTCTGGAATGCTTTGAGTTTTATATGAAACTCGCCGTAGCTCTCGTTGCATTGTTGGTGGCATGGAGCTTCTTCGTCAAGGGAAGGAAAAGGAGGCTGCCCCCGGGGCCGTTCCCGTTCCCCGTCATCGGAAATCTTCACCTGCTGGGAGAGCTTCCACACCAAGCACTGGCAGCTCTTTCTCTGAAATTCGGGCCTCTCATGTCTCTGCGCCTCGGCTCGACTCTCACCTTGGTCGTCTCTTCACCTGATATGGCCAAGGACTTTCTCAAGACACGTGATCTGCTTTTCGCTAGCAGACCTCCATCCGCGGCCGCTAACTATTTTTGGTATAATTGCACTGACATCGGCTTTGCTCCGTATGGTCCTTACTGGAGGCAAGTTCGTAAGGTGTGCGTTTTACAGATGCTGAGCTCCAGAC
>ML792320.1:8065-21297 GCA_009831015.1 Picea engelmannii | reverse complement strand
TTTACAAAGAATAATGAAGGTCACCAATCCTCTTTAGAGCACCAACTCTAAGAGACACAGATCCCCTTCTTCAAGGCACCAACCCTGGGAAGCACCAACTCCCTCTTCTTTATGGCACCAACCCTAGGAAGCACCAACTCCCTTGTATTTAGGGCAATAACCCCAGGAAGCACCAACTCCCTTGTATTCAATTTTATTAGTAAGGATATGAATCCTTCCACGCTCCTCCCTTCCACCCTCAATTCATAAGAACCAACAGTTCTTCTTCTTGGAATCTTCTTCTGTTTTGATCTTCTTATCTGGACTGCAGAGACACTTTCTTCTCATCAATCTTCCAATTGTGTGAGCTATGAAACATTGTGTCCCTTCGTTTGGACCATCACATCTCTTAATTTTAACATTAACAATAATAACTTTTATTATTCAAACATTTCTTGTTAATTCTTTTAATTTAGTGAGAGTGCTTTTTGTAAATCGATCACAGGTATGGATCGATTTCTTTTTAACTCAATTTCATATTCTTGCAAATATTTGCAGAAACCAAGTTCTGTAGAGGTGCTTCCTTCAACTCATTTACATGTGACCATAGGCGCAGAAGCACATGATTATTAATTTAAGATTTTCCTTCTTCTTTCGCCCTTTTCCTTTTAGCCCCCATATGTCCAGTGTTGGGACTTTGTTCTTCGATACTCCATCCATCAGGACTTCATGACTTTGCAACCTTTCAAATCTCCAGAATCATATTTCGTCGAAACATATCGGACGATCAATATTCAATCCTTCGTTTAGATGTACGATCCATGCTTATCAGAGGCATTTCAAGTAAATCGTCGGTCAGGACTTGATCAAAAATTGAATAGATGGTTCTTGTTCATTTCAAAACTTTGGGACTTCGGGCATTTGATGGTGGTGAAACTCTCGAAGCAAAAACTCGGGAGTGACGTAACTTGCTGATGTCACTTGTTGACATGGCACTGACTGAGTGGCTGCCACATGTCACTTAGATTCGTGGCTCACACATACATGAAATGCCAACTGTACTTTGACACTTGTCTTTATCTGATTACGCCACATGTCCTTGCTGACGTAGATCTCCTTATGTGGCACATGTTCTTCTCCTGGATCTAACGGTCAAGATACTTCCCGAAGTGTTGCTCAGATTGAACGACTCACGTCCACTTCGGGACTTCAGATAATTCGATTTCTCCACTTCCTAATTCTCCTGATGTGAGATTCCTCGAAGTGTAAACCTCGAGTAACTTGAATTCATCTAATGTCCATTATTTAACCCGAAAAGGCTTAACACGATCCAATGGCTATCGAGAATTTGACTATTCGAAATCTCGAGCCTTTGGCCTTGCTTGTCCTATCCTTCTATTTTCCTCGATATGATGGTCAAGATATCTCCTAAAGTGTTTCCTCATATCAGATGGCTTGCATCTACTTCAGGACATTTGTAGCTTACTTTTTCCTTCCACTAAACATGATATGACGGTCTTGATATCTCCCGAAGTGTTCTTCAGATTGGATAGTCCTCATTTACTTCGGGACTTCGGACTTCGGGTGATCTTACTTATTCTCAACCCTTTTCTCATGAAGTGGTCAACATCAAATTTTGACCACTATTATGATCCAACGATCATCATGTATTGTCCAGATTCGATGGTCCTCATTTACTTCAGGACTTCCAGGCTCCGGTCTTTGTCTTTTCTTATCCTATCCTTCCACTTGACTTGATCCAACGGTCGATGTGGATTGAGGAACCGAAACTTGCATGTGGTTTAGTTCGTCGCCTAAACTCTGCAATTGAAGTTGTGCGATTGTTGGTGGATCAACCATAGTCATCAATCTTTGAATCGATGAGGTCTGACAGTCCAGACTAATTGCAGGATTGGAAATAACGTGTAGTTTAATTCTCCCTTCACGCTTTGCAATTTGAAGTTGTGTGATTGTTGGTGGATCAACCACAATCGTCGATCTTTGAATCGATGAGATCTAACAATCTAGACTAATTGCGGGATTGTAAATAGCATGTAGTTTAATTATCTCTTCATGCTCCACAATCAGTCCCTACCCTTGATCTGACACTTGCGTATCCAACGGTCTTGGTTTGTCAAGTGGGGATTTTGACCCCGATCACATTTTTGTGTTGTGCTTTACCTTATGAGCTTCATGTGCATCATCGATTGTTGACATCAATGAGGTATGTCCAACAATATCCCCCTTTGTCATTGAGGGAAACACTCTAACTTCATACATACTACGCCTGTGATGATGTTTTTCTCTATGAAGTTACTCTCCCCCTTTGACATCAATGGAAAAGGGTTGCTCCCCCTAGGGTAATTCTCTGTATGTCTATATGTTGCTGACTAGAATCTGAACTCGGGTAACTCCTCCTGCAATCATAATTTTTCTGTCATAAATGAATGACTCCCCCTATCAATCTTCTCTCTCTACTTCTAACTTCTCTTCCCTTTTGTTTCTGAAAGGGAAATTCTTCTTGACAAGATCTCTCCCCTGTCATTTATACAGGATTTCATGTATACCACTATATACATCCTACTGTTTCTATTGTGGATATTGTTGTCCTACTGGAACACTGAGTAACTGAATCTTATATTTTTCAAACGACCTTTCAACTTGTCCATTGCTTCTCATCGATCTCTAACCAGATGTATATGTCTTTATCCAAGATGCTTCTTTACTGCTTCTTAAAGTCACCCAAGAGACTTTATATTTTGCTTTCCACATGACTTATCTTGCTGATAGAATGTATTCTATTCAACTAGAATTGATCTAGTTGTCCAACGAACTTAGGCACACATCAACCAACCAATATATCTTTCAGATTTTCTCTGTCACAACCACTGTCTCTGAAATTTTGGTTTCTAGTCTTTTCATTTTCAGATTTGTACTCAATCTATCTTCATCATCACCTCACTGCTACATAATTTTCCATTCATTCCATTTCTTTCTCACATAGTAACTTTTATTTAGGGTTTTTTCCACTTGTAACCATTCTGAGACCAATACATAACCTGCATTGTTCTTGGGCAGATAAAGACCCACAATAAACTATGTCAGATCCTGCATAGAGTTATATCATTAAACCATGATGCTTCAATTCTCATCGGAGCATCAATGAGAATGAATTTTATCTCTTCCCTAATTTTTCCTTCCCTTCTTTGTTTTTTAGTTTTTCTTTGAGAAGGAGTTTCAGTGTACCATTAAAATAGGATTAATTTTTTTTTGAGATAATCATCACTCAATTCTTCTGGTTGATCCACTATTGAAGATTCATCATCAACGTCACTATTATGTGCACTAGAAGTTTCTTTATCCTTGTCTTGAGAATATTCCTCTATTAATTTCCATTTGTTGGGTGATGGATAATCTTCTTGTGTGACATTATCAAGTTTTGGAGTTGTGTCAGATTTTTCTTTAGGAGTTTTCATATCTTGAGTTTGATCTACTTTGTATGCATAGCTTTGATTATTATATTCCTTATTAGAATTTTTACCCACTAATCTCTTATTATTAACTTCGTTAATTTCAAGAGCAATATTTTCATCATCTTTCTTATTTCGTACTTCGGATTTTCTTTTCCATGTCTTCTTATTTTGTTTGTTAGGGTTTCCTATTTTTAGGGATTGCATCAGTAATCTACATTCTTTGGTTTTATTACCATAGTTGTTTCATTTTTTACATTCAATATTGAAGTTTTGCAAAGGAGTAAAAGAGTTGTAGTTTCTCTTCTCTGTATTGTACCTATTGTTCATATATCTATGGAAATTTCTATTATTGTATTGTCCATAAGCTTTGCAGTGTACTTCCTTAAGTTCAAAAATATTGCAAGAGTAACAATATCCAATAAATAGATATTTAGGGGGATTCCTTCCGATGATTGTATTTTTCTTGTCATTGTTTACTCTAGTAGGGAGTATTGATTTATGTTTATGTATAACAGTTTTCAATGGTATCATTTTTTCCTCATTATCCTCCTTTTTTAATGAATTTTTTAGAGTATTTGCATAACTAATTTGTTTATTGACAGATCCTTGTAATGTAGCAGTTGAGTCTTGAGTGTATCGCAAACCAGTCTTGTTGTTTGGTGACCTTTGACTACTGAGAATTTCATCCAAGATTTTTGAACTATTTTCAAATTGTGATCCCTTATTTTCTTTCTCAATTTCACCTTTTAGCAGCTTAATCTCAGCTTCTAGTTTCTCAGATACTTGTTTCTTATCATTAAGTTGTTGTAAAATGACTTCTCCAATTTTATTAGTTTCTAGGAGCTGGGACTTTAAATCACTAATGATTTTTTCTGACTCTTTAATGGTTTTGGAAACTTCCATCTCTCTTGATTTAGTAGCTTATTTAATTTCTAGAAGCTCTTCCCTTAGTACCCTATTTTGTTTTTTGTTTTTTCTTAGTTCTTCAATCACACTCAGGATTTATTCTTCTAAGTTTACTTCTTCTTCATCTTCCAAATGAGTATCATGTTGAGTTTTTATCCCCATAAACAAAAGCTCAGAATCTTCATCTTCACTCATGTATGAAGAGTTGATATCTTATTTAGAGTATAAGTTTTTCTTTTTCTTATAAAATTTCTTCTTGTATTGGTTTTCCTGGTTGTGAACTTCTTCATCATTTTCCTCCTATGTGGGATAGGGACACTTATTGGTAAAGTGTCCAATTTTTCCACAGTTAAAACATTTTAGAGGAATATTCCCATTGTATTTCCATGTCCCTTTCTTGAGTTTCTTTATGAAGTTGGTAGATTCCTCATCAGATATGTCTGATAACTCATCATTAGTCTTTTGCTCCTGCCTCATTTTAGATGCTTTAAAGGTTGTTTCCTTTTTTGACGATTTATCATTCCCTTTTCTCATTTCATATGTTGTAAAAATTCCATTGAGCTGATCAACTGTGAGTGTGTCAAGATCAGACCTATATTCAATTGTAGATATCTTGGCATCATATCTTATAGGAAATGACCTTAGTATTTTTTTCACAATAGGTTTATTTTCAAGTTGTTCTCTCGCCGCTCTGATTGAATTGACCACTTCATCTACCCTATGGAAGTATTCAAAAATGTTTTCTTCTTATTTCATTTTCAGATTTTCAAATAGAGTTCTATAGGTCTGTAGTTTGGCTTTCTTGACTTTGTCATCTCCTTCATATACAACCTCCAACTTGTCCCAGAGTTATTTGGCTGATTTACAATGCATAACCTTCACACATATAGAATTAGTCAACCCTCCCAGAATTCCATTGACTTCTCTTGAGTTGTCATTACATATTTTCTTGTCTGCAATGTCTGTGAGTGCAGCAGTTGGTGCAGTGTAACCATCTTCAACAGATTTCCAGATATCAAAACCAAGAGCCAACAAGAAGTTTTTCATTCTTACCTTCCATAGAGCATAGCCTCCTCCATTGAACAATGGTGCTTTTTTGTTAGACATTCCCTCTTGTTGATGCATCTTAAAGATCTACCTTTCAGTTGTTAGACTGTGTTGAAGGAACCCGCTCAGATACCAAATGTTGGAATACTGAGAGGAGGGGATGAATCAGTATTACCTCTTCCTAACAATTAACAATTACTTTTTATATTTTATTGATCACCACAACAAATTAACAATGAATTGTATGCAAAATCAATTATATAAATATATTTAACATCAATTACAAGGCTTTATAAATAATAGTGAAGGACACCAATCCTCTTTAGAGAACGAACTCTAGGAGACACAAATACCCTTCTTTAGGGCACCAACCCTAGGAAGCACCAACTCCCTCGTATTTAGGGCACCAAACCTAGGAAGCATCAACTCCCTTGTATTTAGGGAACCAACCCTAAGAAGCACCAACTCCCTTGTATTCAATTTTCTTAATAAGTATATGAATCCTTCTATGCTCCTACCTTCCACCCTCACTTCATAAGAAGCAACAGTTCATCTTCTTGGACTCTGCTCTTGTTTTGATCTTCTTATCTGGACTGTAGAGACACTTTCTTCTCATCACTCATTCTCGTTCATATACTCTTCCAACTTGTGTGAGCTATGAAACATTATGTCCCTTTGTTTGGACCATCACACCTATTCATTTTAACATTAACAATAATCACTTTTATTATTCATACATTTATTGTTAATTCTTTTAATTTAGTGAGAGTTCTTTTCATAATTTTTTTTTTTTTTACTGGGGGAATCGGCAACTCGCGATTCTTGTACTCGCGTGACACGGGGTCGATCCCCGTTGGCTACCACTATAACCCTAGGTGCAACCACCTAGCCTGCAAGAATGGCACAAGAGTAAATCCAGGTGAGAATCGAACATGAGACTTCATTTTACAAATTTCCTTCCATTTACACAGCACTTGCCAATCCGTCTACACTCGTGCGGGCGAGAGTGATTTTCATAAATTGATCACAGGTATGGATCAATTTATTTTTAACTCAATTCCATATTCTTGCAAATATTTTCAGAAAACGAATTCTATAGAGGTGCTTCCTTCAACCCATTTATATGCGACCACAGGCACAGAACCACAGGCTTATTAATTTAAGCACTGCCTTCTTCTTTTTCCCTTTTCCTTTTATCCCCCATATGTCCAGTGTTGTGACCATGTTCTTCGAGACTTTAGGACTTTGCAACCTTTCAAATATCCCGAATCAGATTTCGCTGAAACAGATCAGACGGTCAATATTCAATCCTCCATTCAGATGTATGATCCAGTCTTATCAGAGGCCTTTCAAATAAATTGTCAGTCGAGACTTGATCAACAATTTAATGAACGGTTCTCGTTCATTTCAGAACTTTGGGACTTCGGGCATTTGCTAGTGGTGAAACTTACTAAGTAAAAACTCTTGGAGTGACATAACTTGTTGATTTCACTTGTTGATGTGGTAGTGACTGAGTGGCTTCTCACTTAGATTTGTGACTCATGCATACCTAAAATACCAACTGTACTTTGACACTTGTCTTTATCTGATTACACCATGTTTCCTTGCTGACGTATATCTCCTTATGTGGTACATGTTGTTCTCTTGGATATAACGATCAGGATACATCCCCTAGTGTTCCTTAGATCATACGACTCATGTTCATTTCTGGACTTCGGTCTTTGGGAATTCGGGTTATTTGATTTCTGCACTTCCCAATTCTCCCGAAGTGTAAACCTCGAGTAACTTGAATTCATATAATGGTCATTCCTTAACCCGAAAAGGATTAACATGATCCAATGGCTGTCGGGAATTTGGCTATTTGAGATATTGAGACTCTGGCCTTGCTTATCCTATCCTTCTACTTTCCTGGATCTGATGGTCAGGATATCTTATTGGAACAAAATATAATATTGGTATAGCACATATTTCAACACTATATGCTAATGTTAGAGCACCACTATAGACATCAGAAGTGGAAACACTAGTAAATGATGGAATAATAGGATTTGTTGTAACATCACCTATTGGAACTACAATGAAAACATAACCAACACAACTTCTTGGAACACATGCTAATCCTAGAGATAAACTTCTGAGAACACTAGAATATGTTGGAGCATAGATTCTTGGAACAAAAGGATATATTATAACACTAGTATTAAGAACGCTACCAAATATCAAAACACCAGTTATAGGATCATCACTCAATGCTATAGGACATCACCCAATGTTAATAAGTTAGGGAGTATGTATGGATTCACAAAAAGTAGCACTTCACGATGCTCATGACCGATCATAATCTTACGTTAGTTGGTACCATAGATTTCTATGATTCAATATCCATATATCTATGTTTGGAAAAATGATCTTCAAACCTAAACTACATGTTTTCGAGACACCACTTTCCAAACACGTGGAAAACCAACCTGACTTGTCACATGCCTCAATCAATCGATCCACTACATGCCTCACCCATTCATGCAATTAGTTACATGTCTTCCCCTCAATTGTCTTCATTATTCCTCTGGCCCCACTTCACCTACTCGATTCATCTAGCTTAGACGACAATGACCACAGCTACCATGAACATTGATTTTGAAAACAAGATAGATGAAAAGCTAGTTGTCCCATAGCCATACTTAATGTTTCAACATGATGCCTCAATTTACTGGTTGATACCACAGATTCGGCCCTGAGAAGGAGCTTTTATTCTAGCATTGATATTGTAGAGTTCCAAAGGATGGCATGGGAAAAAATAGTTTTTATATGTTTTGGAAATTTATCAAGGTGCAAACTCTATGCACTATTGTGATAATATACCATACTAGAAACCGAATGACCTATGTACATGCACTTGAAAAATTTAAGTGTTCTTTAATCTCCTCTAAAATGGAGAGATGATCATTGGTAAGTTTACAATTTTGTTGAATAATAGTATATAGTAAGGCATATTGCATCATATAAATATGAATAATTATGCTTACATGCATTGGAGTTGTCATTTATTATCACCATTTTTATTATTTCTTATTTGTATGTCTGTAGTTTGTATGTTTCCTTGACTACTCATTGGTATGTCTACATTTTGTAATAATGTAATTTATTTTTAGCAATCAAATTATGAATAAAAGAGAATCACACAAATCAAAGAGATATGGTAGATTGTGGGTGAGACTACCTGGGAGTACGTGCAAGGGTTAAAATATCTAATGAGATGATTGGCATTCTATATACACAATAAAAAATAATAATAATGGTTCATCGGGGGTTACATCATCTGACAAGAACCCCTCTGATGCAACACAAGATCTCTTTACCTCGAGAGGCCTTGGAGCAAGCTATGAGAATAGAGTCAATGGTGAGTGGGGCACATGAAGGTTGTGGTGAGAGGAACAATCCCATAAATAAGTCTATTCGATAACCAAATTGCGGCATTATTAGAACAAATTCAGGAATTGACCAAAGTGAAAGTGACAAGAGAGCAATCCTAGTGCATAGCACAGGCTATGAGATTGAAGGATATTTGTCGAAAAATTTCCCTTCCTTGCAAAGAGGATTTACGCATGGGCCGCCTGCTAGCCCTCAAACATTCATACCTATAGGGGGAGTTTTGCAAGCACCTCCCACAACACCCCTTCAACATGTGCCATTTCCTTTTCAACATGCAGTCCTATTTCCAAACACAACTCCCTTCCAGAGAAGTCAATCAGAGGAGTATTGTGAAATTCATAGAATTTATGGCCACCCCCACAACACTGTCCCTTATTTCCAAAATACTCATCCATCCCAAATATAGTTCGTTGTGAGTATAATGGATCCAACTCACATATCATGGATAATTGTAGAGCCCTAGATGTTTCCCCAATCTAATTGACATATGGGAGGCTTAGAATATGCAACAAAATGAGAACCCAGTGAATTAAGAACCTAGGCCGTCGAGTAGATAAGTTTGGTGCACTATAAACATAGTCAATAGAGGAGGTGCAAGGACAAGGGTGGATGTGAATGGATTTGAACATGCACATATCAAGAAAGAAACTCTAGGAGTGCCTAAATTTGATTATTCCTGTAACATCCCGCTCTGGCGCACTGAGAAAACTTATTATTGAGGACACTTGCTCGCAAGTGATCTGGGCTTTTCTGATGTTAAAGAGTGGCATAGAGAGAGAGAGAGAGAGAGAGAGAGAGAGAGAGAAATAATTGGAGGGAAAGAGAGGGACATATACGAAAGTTGACCATGCGCATATACGAAAGTCGACCGACTTTCGTATATGCGCATATATGAAAGTGGTTGAATTTTGTATATGTGCATATATAGAAGTCGTTCGGCTTCTGTTTATGTGCATATACGAA
The DNA here is from genome assembly GCA_009831015.1 of Picea engelmannii. Taxonomy (NCBI): domain Eukaryota; kingdom Viridiplantae; phylum Streptophyta; class Pinopsida; order Pinales; family Pinaceae; genus Picea; species Picea engelmannii. The sequence goes on along the minus strand of ML792320.1, from coordinate 11,497 downwards.
ATTCGGTCGCTTCTGTATATGCGCATATATAGAATCCCACCACTTTCATATATGCACATAAATGAAAGATGGTTTTTGTATATGCACATATATGGAAGATGACCACTTCCATATATGCGCATATGTGGAAGTCGACCACTTCAGTATATGCACATATATAGAAGGTGGAAAGTGGATTTTGTATAGGCGTTGACTTCCATATATGTGCATATACAAAATCTGGCCACTTCTGTATATGCGCTTATACATAATCTGTCACCTTTTGTATATGCGCATACACGAAAGCCGACCACTTCCCTATATGCATAAGTGGTCAGATTTCATATATGCATATATACTGGAGTGGTCAGCTTCTATATATGCGCATATACAAAAGCTGACTATTTCCGTATATGCGCATATATCGAAGCCGACCATTTCTGTATATACACATATATAGAAGTTGACCGCTTCCGTATAAGTGCATATACAGAAATGGTCGGATTTCGTATATGCGCATATATAGAAGTGATCAAATTCTGTATATGCGCATATACAGAAGCTGACCACTTCGTATATGCACATATATAGAAGCTAACCACTTCCGTATATGCGCATATACAAAAGTCGACCACTTCCGTATAAGCACATATACGAAAATGGTCGGCTTTCGTTTACGCACATATATGGAAGTTGACCACCTCTGTATATGCGCATATACAACACATATACGGAAGCTGACCACTTCCGTATATGCACATATACGGAAGTGGTCAGCTTCCGTATATGCGCATATACGAAAGTGGTCAACTTATGTATATGTGCATCTACGACACATATACGAAATTTGACTATATACGAAATTTGACTACTTTCGTATATGCGCATATATAGAAGCTGACCACTTCCGTATATGCGCATATACAAAAATGGTCAGCTTTCGTATCTGTGCATATACAAAAGCCGACCACATTCATATATGCACTTCCGTATATGCGCATATAGGGAAGTGGTCGAATTCCGTATATGTGCATATAGGGAAATGGTCGGCTTTCATATATGTGCATATACGGAAGCGGTTAGTTTTCGTATATGCGCATATACGGAAATGGTTGACTTTCGTATATGCACATATATGGAAGATGACCATTTCCATATATGCGAATATATGTAAGCCGACCATTTCCATATATGCGCATATACGGAAGCGGTTAGCTTCTGTATATGCGCGTATACGGAAGCCGACCATTTCCGTATATGCACATATACGGAAGATGACCATTTACCTATATGTGCATATACGGAAATGGTTGGCTTCCGTTTATGCGCATATACGAAAGTGGTCAACTTCCGTATATGCGCATATACAGAATTTGACCACTTCCGTATATGCGCATATATAGAAGCTGACCATTTCTGTATATGCGTATATACGGAAGTGGTCAACTTTCGTATATGCACATATATGGAAGTTGACCACTTTCGTATATGTGCATATATGGAAGTGGTCAACTTCAGTATAGTTGCATAGCACACATACGAAAGTTGACCACTTCCGTATATGCACATATATGAAAATGGTCGGCTTCCGTATATGTGCATATACGGAAGCTGACCACTTCCATATATACCACTTCTATATATGCACATATACATAAGCCGACCATTTACGTATATGCGCATATACGGAAGCGGTCAGCTTCTGTATATGCGCATATATGAAAGTGGTCAGATTTCATATATGTGCATATACGAAAGTGGTCAGCTTTCGTATATACCATTTTTGTATATGCGCATATACGTAAGCCGACCATTTCCGTATATGCGCATATACGAAAGCGGTCAGCTTCTATATATGCGCATATACGAAAGTTGACCATTTTCGTATATGCGCATATACGGAAGTGGTCAACTTTCGTATATGTGCATATACAGAATTTGACCACTTCCGTATATGCGAATATACAGAAGCCGACCATTTCTGTATATGCACATATATGGAAGTGGTCAACTTCCGTATATGCACATATACGAAAGATGACCACTTTCGTATATGTGCATATACGGAAGTGGTCAACTTTCGTATATGCACATATATGAATGTCGACCACTTTCGTATGTGTGCATATACGAAAGTGGTCAACTTCAGTATAGTCAACTTTCGTATATGTGCACATATGCAAAAGTTGACCACTTCCGTATATGCGCATATACGGAAATGGTCGGCTTCCGTATATGCGCATATACGGAAGCTGACCACTTCCATATATCCATTTCCGTATATGCGCATATATGTAAGTCGACCATTTTCGTATATGCGCATATACGGAAGCGGTCAACTTCTGTATATGTGCATATACGAAAGTGGTATGATTTCGTATATGCGCATATACGAAAGTGGTCAGCTTCTGTATATACCACTTATGTATATGCGCATATACGTAAGCCGACCATTTCCGTATATGTGCATATACGGAAGAGGTCAGCTTCTGTATATGTGCGTATACAGAAGTCGACCATTTTCGTATATGCGCATATACGGACGCTGACCATTTCCCTATATGCACATATACGGAAGCGGAAAGCCGACCATTTCCCTCTATGCGCATATACGAAAATGGGTATATCTAGGTATATGCCCATTCCGTATACGCGCATTTACTGAAATGGTCGGCTTCCGTTTCCATATATGCGAACTTTTTCGTATATAAGCGCATATACAGAAATGGAAGTCGACCATTTCTGTATATGCACGTATACGGAATGGGCATATACCTAGATATGCCCATTTTTGTATATGCACATATACGGAAGTCGACCATTTCCCTATATGCGCATATAGGGAAGCTGACCGCTTCTGTATATGTGCATATACGGAAATGTTCGGCTTCCGTATATGCGCATATACGGAAGTCGACCATTTCCATATATGCGCATATATAGAAGCGGTCAACTTCTGTATATGCGCATATAGGGAAAAGGTCGACTTCCGTATATGCGCATATACGAAAATGGTTGGCTCTCGTATATGCACATATACAGAAGCTGACCGCTTTCGTATATGCGCATATACGGAAATGGTCGGTTTACGCATATGCGCATTTACAGAAGTGGTCAACTTTCGTATATGCGCATATACGAAAGCGGGTCACTTCTGTATATGTGCATATATCGATGTCGACCACTTCTGTATTTGCACATTGGCTTCGGTATATGGTTGGCTTGCGTCTATGCGCATATACGGAAGCTGACCACTTGCGTATATGCACATATACGCAAGTGGTCAACTTCCATATATGCACATATACGAAAGTGGTCAACTTCTGTATATGTGCATATACGACACATATACGAAAGTTGACCACTTTTGTATATGCGTATATACGGAAGCTGGCCACTTCTGTATATGCGCATATACGAAAATGGTCGGCTTTCGTATAAGAGAATATACGG
>ML792319.1:719583-753099 GCA_009831015.1 Picea engelmannii | reverse complement strand
GGAATGATGAAATAGGATGAGCGATGTAATACGAACCCCAAAATATCCCTCAATAGTCATTTTTCTCGCTATAACATCCATCTGGCTGCTTTGGTCATCATAATACCCTGAAATGTAGTGATGTCCCAAAGTGGGGACATTACAGTCCTCCCTGCTAGAAAATTGCTTGTCCTCAAGCAATAACCAAATATCTCCAAGTATAATACCTGGATCCCATGTCCACCTTTAGGACACACAATAGAACCCATCCAAGGATGAACAATCATACACTCCACCCCCTGGATCCCATATCAGGAAGTGAACTGCAATACTTTGTGAAGCATAGTCCTGAAATATATCAACCCTGTGAAACTCCTGCACATGAAACATGGCCTCATCTAGTAATGAGTCCATCCTCCAAGTCCCTAACAAGATCAACACAACCTTTATCAACTGCACATGCTGATGCCAGAATGAGGTACTGCAAGACCAAAGTGAGACACCCTCAAGTGATGTGCTCCCCTCAACACTGAAGCTCAATGAAAAGTCAGAACAACTTTCCCCTACAAGTTTCATTTCTGCACTTAGGAAGCAATTCTATCATTTGGGTTACAAAGAGAAAGAATTAATTGAACGGAAATATTAAAAACTAAAAAAATGATAAATAGTGAAAATACATAGATGGCTTTCGAAAAATGGCATTGATGTTAGATATTCCTTTACATACCCAAGAAACTCTTATGAAGTATATAGGAGGTTTACCTTCACATATTAGAAACATTGTATTCATGTTTAGACCAACTAATATTGATGAGGTTTATGTTCACGCGACATACATTGAAGCAGGGAAAACAGGTGTTGGAGTATAAGTGGAATCGTCTTCAAGGAAAGAGGACAAGAGGAAGTGGCATGGCAAGAAGTCAAATTCAGTGACGAGAAAGGAAGAGAGACCCTCTTGCAAGCATTACAAAAAAGAGGGGCATGATGAGGACTGTTGTTGGATGTTGCATCCCAGGAAGAGACCGAAGTGGTTCAAGGAAAATAAATGGAGGAAAACAGTTGCAGCAACTACACGACCCACAAACTTGTGATCAGATTCAGGTGATGAATCTAAGGTCTCACTGGTTGGTACAAAAGGTAAAATTGGTGAAGGAATTGATTGTAGAAGTAACTTGTTTCATATAAGGGTCATCATGTGACATACTAAGGTTGATACATTAATCGATAGTGAATCTCAATATAACCTAATTTCAGAAGAATTGGTTAAACAATTGGAGTTAAAAACACATATGCATCATAAGCCCTACACACTTAAATGGATAAGAAACCATCATCAAATGCACATAACAAAGTAGTGCACAATCATATTTGCAATTTCATCTAAGTATGTGGGCGAGGTAACATGTGATGTAGTGCCACTAAGTGAATGTGGAATGGTCTTAGGTAGTCCATACTTGTTTGATCGTAAAGAAATCTTCTGCAGGGCAAAGAATCAATATCGATTAACCAAAGCATGTCAAGAATATTCATGATCATCATGTAAAGGAAAATAAAACTCTTCAAACAATGTAACAATTAAAGAAGGCAACTCAAGAAAGAAACAAACCTATAATTGTTTCAAATCAAATATTGGATCTTAAGCAAGAACAGGAAATGATTGTGGAATGGAAAATCAATCACAGTTTGCTTCAAGATAAGCTCATGTCATGCAAATTTTACAAACATATCAGCTCATTTGCAGTCGTAGTTTTTATGCTATCATTAGCAATGTTGTCTACATGGATGATAGTGGCTTCAGTAATATGTGACAAGGTTCAAATGGCTAACAATACGATGTCAGTTGTCATGATTGTGTTACAATTGATCTTGATGAGACAGGTGCACAAGAAAGAGTTCAAAGACAGAGAACAAGTCGGGTGGCCTATCCTGAGATTGATGACTGGTCAATAACCTTTTGGGGACAAAAAGGTCCTTTAGTGAGGAGGTGTGATCTAGAATCAGATCCAAGAGCTTGATGGAGCTCAGAAAGACCTAAAAATCAAAGTTCTCGTAATGACTTCAAAACAGATGTGTGCGTAGGCCTCGTCGATACGAACCCAACGCAATTTGAACGGGCTCAAATGGACGTTGTATGCTCCTGATATCGCATTCTGTTTATTTCGTCAAATATGCAAAATGTCAACCAGGTCAAAGTCAATGTTGATGTCAGCATGTACGAAAAGTGACATCAACATTCGTCAGGGTGATGTCAGCATGGCATCATCATGCTGACATGGCATCACCAAAAGGTGACACGTGTCACCCATTTTCGTCATTTTCAGGATGAGTTGGCACTGTACGGATGACACATGGTAGTCCATACAATGATGTGGCCCTATGGAAGAGGGGCACGTGACATACAGACGACAGTTGGGTAGGTGACATGGTGTATGGATAACAATTGGGCATATGTACAACTTGTTGATGTGTCAGACAGGTGGCAGGTGACTAGGCATACAGTTTGGTGAGTTGGGCCAATCCTGGGCCACCACGTGGCCCAATTAGGTGGTGTCACATGGCACCCTACGGATGCCCAATGATATTTGGGTAAAAATTTGTTATGGCCAGGGGGATTTGATCCCTTGACCTCATGGACAAGCTAAGTCTTCGGGTAAAGCGGCGGACCGATCAAACTGTTGAAGGACTTGTTTTAACAAGTCAACAGTCATGTATTTATGGTTGACGGGTGGCGCTTTGGGTGGTTAGGCCCCAATCGGTGGGGAGCTAAGCCCGCAACCAGGGGCTACAGAACAGGACTACACCGTGGGGCACGTGCGTTGGAGTGTGAAGCTCGTGGCCACATGGCCCGACACCTTAAAATCAAGAGCTAGCTTGGAGGGGGCCAACGCATATGTGTTAGCCTGAGATCACGTGCAGCGTGCCCATAGGACCAAGGGCCATATAATTTGGGGGATGCGCCCATTATTTCTCCAAAATTGGGTTATGAACTATATATTATGGATTTTTATTGATTTTATGGGCAGTTTTGGAGAGTTTTGGCCCTTTTTGGGGGATATTGGGCCCTTTTTGAGGCCAGATCTTGGGAGAAAGTTGGGAGATGGTTACCAAATTCAGATCTATATAAACCAGGTCTTCTTTAGGCCATGGGGAGGGATTCAGAGTAGGTTTATGCTGAAGATTTTCCAAGCCAAAGCCATTTTTATGTTGGGAAGTTATTGAGGAGCGCACCTTTGTGGGCCATTTCTGGGAGTTTCAGTCATCCGATTTGAGTGTCGTCTCTTTTGTTGGGTTCTTGAGATCTGGTAGAACAAGACCAGATCAGTTTTGTAACCTTTTGGCACTGCTGCGATGTACTTATTGATATTTTAACATAAATAATAAATCCTCACCCACTGAGACAAAGGCTCGAAGACGTAGGTGAGATTGTCGAACTTCGTTATCACATTGGTGTTATGTTTTGTTGTTGTTTTATGCTTCATTTAAGTTTTGTACATGTTTATATGGCTATAATATATCCTTATATCTTCTTCCTCTTTCATTAAGATTTCTAATTGGTTAATCAATACATGCATAATAACTCAACCATCGTCATATAAAAGATCTTTTCGGATCAATGAGGGAAGAAGGCTCCACAACCTCTCCAAAGAGGTATACTACCATCATCAATGCTCATTTCATCAATCCCAAGCTCAAATCCTCAAAGAGCACAATGCCCATGGTGATGGGCTTCCTACCCTCTAATGACCCATCTGGCTATATCTGCAATATCTCATCTTATCAGTCCAATGTCCAAGGTCCAACATGTGCTAGAAGGTGTCTAGAGGGAGGAAAAATCATCAAGGGACCCTAGGTCAATACGAACTCAGACAATATAGAAAAAGTAGTAACCAACAAATGGTTCCATTGCCATTGGTAGGAACAGGAGAGGATTGAGTAGGTGAGATAGGTTGAGCAAGAAAGGAGTAAAGAAAAGAAGAAACCAATGAGCCATTAGAGGGGGATGTTGAGACTGTGGAATCCCACAAAAGCAAAGATTGAAAGCTAGTTAAGAACATAAGAATTGGAGTTTGCACAGAAAGACAACATAAACCCTAGAATAACACCCCACAAATATCTTGAGAAATATGTGTTTACTAGTTTGCATGAAGTCTTTTTCTGTGATTTTCCACACTTAGTGCAGGAGTGGATACTAAGCTTGAAGGATAACCATGTTACAAACCGAATTCGATAGTTAGAGTGGACCCCAGTACAGATTGAGAAGTTATAGCAAGTGAACACCAAATTCACCCGTGCATTTGATGTTTGGCTTGACAATATTGTGGCAGGTTTTATAATAGATTTTTCAGTCAATACAACGAAGTCGTACAGCACAACGAAGCAAGAGTTTCTACGCTGACCTCAAGGAAGGTATATTATATTGTTGTATACTTCTATTAAGATATTTCTATACAACAAAGGTGTAATGACAATGGAATCAGAAAACTAAACTTTCCTACGTGCATGGGGGAAGGGGGGAAGCACTGATAGAGAGAGGAGAAATGGAAGAAGGAAAGAATAAGGGAAAAAAGGAGGAACCCTTGGACCCAATCATGATGGATGACAACCAGATCAAGCAGATCATGGAGACAACTGAAAAGACACGTAGTGGAGTACCCTACCAATACAAGGTGAATACCAAGAAGAGAGTCGTAGTTGTGAGGGAAGGCTTGGCGAGTGACGAGAAAGAGGTAGAGGATCTCCAGGCTGTGGAGCAAATTGAAGAAATATTGTGTGCAACCTATGAGAGGAAGACGAGAGGTCCAAGAGCGGGAAGAGAAAGCAACAATTCTATCCATATTAATGTCAGTGTAGAACCCATAAACCCATGTGTGACTAATACACCAAAGAGAACACCATTGTTTAGACAATCGAAGTTTAGAAGCAGTCAGACAACAAGAAGTACATCTACACAAGGAACAACAACTGGAGGAGCCAATTCAGGCAACACTAGTCAAGTATCTACACCGCGCGGAGGTAGTAGTTCAACGTTTAGAATGGCAAGACATGATCCCACCATCAGGTTACCAAAATTTCAAGGAAAAACAACAAAAGACCCTGAGAAACACTTGTTCATTTGTGCAAATATCTGGGAAGCAAAACAGATCACTGATGAAGATACCAAACTTGCGCAGTTAGCGATTTCACTAAGAGACCGTGCACTAGACTGGTACATGAGTCTAAACGTAAACAATACCCCTGGGACGACAAGGACACTGACATACATTAAGAAGTTATTGATAAATTAGTTCCAGAAGCCGATCTCAGAGGATCAGTACATGAACGAGATGATCAAAATAAGACAAAAACCAGGAGAGTCTGTATGGGAGATTGATCAGAGATTCAAGCGACTGAAGTGAAAGATAAAATATCTCATGACCAATATGCAACATTGACACCTGTTTGTCAACTCATTGCTCCCACACTTAAAGTATCCACTGCAACAACAAAAGTTCTAGACACAGGTAAAGAATCTGTAGGTAGCCCTGAAAATGGAAGAAAATCAGTATCAATAGATGGACCTAGCTATCGAAGAACTGAAGGAGGATCTGAAGAACTTAACGTTTCAGCTAAATCAGAATAAGAGTAAGGACAAACGAGAAGTTCTTTGGTGTACCACATGTAGGATGGAAGGACACCACAAGATCAAATGTCCAACATTCGCGAAGTATATGGCAGCAGTAATGCCAAATCCATTACCATCAGGAGGACTATGGTGTGAAATCTGCAAGAAACTGGGTCACGATCTTTATCATTGCACGATGATGCAAAAATACCAGATAGTCCTAAAGAGTTCATATTGCACCTTTTGCAAATTGGTATGCCACGGTGACAAAGATTGTAGAACTATGGAGCTAATGAGAGAGAGGACATTTGATGCATATAGAGTGCAGGTCGAAATGATGATTGGGCAAGCCGCACCATAATTTAATCAAGTTCCAGCTCCATACAACACTACGCAATAGCAGTATAATATTGCGCAACAACCATATAATAACGTGCAGCCGCAGTACAACTCGGCACAGCCCCAATACAATACCACGTAGTATAATCAGGTGCCTTAGTATAATGCGTCGAGAGGAGATTGAGCAGGCTACAGAGGTGGAGGACGAGTGAGAGGAGGTTTTGGACGAGGTAGAGGACTAGTGATATGTCACAATTGTCAACAACCAGGACATTATGCAAGAGAGTGTCTGCTTCCACCAACGACTTGTATGTATTGTCACGCATTAGATCACGACACAAAAGAATGTCCAACACTATTAGTAAATATCTAGGAAAAGAGGAACCATAACAACCAGAATGTTTAGTGGATTTCAAACGAAGCAAGGGATGAAGGAAGGAACATCAACATAGTTACTCGCGGAGGAGATAAAATAGGGAACGACTCAGGCCAACAAGAGCCAGTACAAAACCAGTGGGTGAAGAAGAACACCAAACCAAGGAAACAGTTTGATGCACAGAACGAGAAGGTAATATTTAAGGAAGCCAAACAATAATTTCAGAAGGAAGACAGAGCATCAACTTCAACTACGCAACAAAGCAAGGAAGCACCAGAGTACGAGATCCCTCCGCTATTGGATCATACCAACGAAATGCAGCCCATGTGACAAGTAAGTATAATCAAAGGATTTTTTCAATCATGTGTAAAGGTATTAAATGATCCATCATCTGTGAAAATATTGCAAAACATACTAGAAAAATGTAGCATCGAGACAGAAGGAAAACTAGAACCAAAAATAGTTAATCACCTACATACAAGAAGAAGAACGAGTAGGGAGTTTAGACTGAATGCCAACATCGGAGATTTCAATATGGGAGATATCATACTGGATCTAGGATCTAAAGTTAATGTATTACCAAAGAAGACATGGCAATGCATGGGAGAGCCCACATTAGGATATTCACTTATCCAACTAAAACTGGCAAATCAACACAGAGTCCTACCAATTGGTAGACTGAAAGGAGTGACAGTGGACCTAGATGGAGTGGGCACTAAAGCAGACTTTGAAGTCATTGAAATAATGGATGACACAACACCATATCCAGCATTGCTTGGTCTGGATTGGGAGTTTGACAACCATGCCATAATCAATTTAAAGGCAAGGAAGATGACATTTGAGTCCGGAGAATTTAGGGTCATCACTCCATTAGATCCATCGGAAGGGGAGAGGTTTGTAGAACCTACTTGCCTAGACTTAGAAGAAATCAACCAGTTGTACAAAACAATTGCACGCAATGAGGATTATGTGAACCCAACTACAGATGGGATACTCAATTGGTGAAGCATTACTTCATGTGAAACAAACTCAGACATCGGTTTAGAGAACTGGAAACAAAGGCTACACGAAGTATCCACGAGAAGATGTGCAAGAATATATAGACTGCACAGTAAGATGGGTAGGCACAGAGATAAGGGAACCACCCAGTTTCCACAAAATAAACGATTTGGAAACATTCTTGGCCCAGTATGAAGATGTAGTTTTAGAGAATCAAAGACTGTTAGCACTTAATATAACACTCAAGGCCACACCTGCAAGATGGTAGGGAGCACACAAAGAGACAATCACATATTGGTACCAATGCAAGCGGTTACTGCACATAAGGTTTGGCGCAAAACAGAAAAACAACAAACAGTAGAAGAATGATGGACAAGGGGCACCAGTAGAACACTTGGAGGAGTGAAAAACGTTGTGGAAAATGACACCCCCGGAGGAATGGCCTCATCATTTCATACACACTCTAGAGGGCATACCAGCGAACTAGTATACAGACCAGGAATTGCGCAAAGGAACTACGACCTGGATGACATTGCAACAGAATTTTACAGTCACTTTTTCATTCGAACATGAAAACCCCAACATAGATGCAACTCTTAAACAGATAAGAGGAGTGATATTCATCAAGGAACTGGAAGTCGAGCTCATAACAGAAGAGAAACAACAGAACAAACAGACAATTAAGGAATTGTTGTCATACTAACATGTACAAGAGGAAGCACCAGATGAAGACAATCCGCACGATATTCAGATCGAAGAAGCAGAAGGAAAAAGAGAAGTGGAAGGACCACCTATCGAATCAGAAGTTATTTCCGCACTGATCAAAGTAAAGAAAGTCAACATTGGGACAGTCAAGAATCCCAAAATGGCCAACATTGGAGATTAATGGGATGAGCAGACAATAGAAAGCATAACAGAGTTGCTGCATGAATATAATGACTTGTTTCCCACAACATTTACAGAGATGAAGGGTATAGCAGGAGAACTAGGAGAGATGATGATACCACTCAGACCTGAAGAGATATCGATCAGACATCGACCATACAGACTAAACCCAATATATAAGAAGAAAGTCAAAGCTGATATCGACAGGATGCTCGAAGATGGAATCATAGAACCGGTCGAAGAATCAGAATAGATAAGCCCGATGGTAGTGCATGATAAGAAACAAGGAAGAATAAGGATATGCGTCAACTTGAGGAAGTTAAACGATGCATGCCTACACGACCCATTCCCTACACCCTTCATGGATGAAGTGTTAGAGAATGTAGAAGGACATTAAGCGTACTCATTCACTGGTGGATTGTCAGGATACCATCAGATCAAGATAGCACATGAAGACAGATACAAGACCATGTTTGCGATAGAATGGGGATCCTACCAATACACAGTAATGTCGTTTGGACTGAAGAATGCACCAACAATATTCTCCAGAGTAGTCATCGTCGCGTTTAAGGAATTCATCCATCAATTTCTTGAATTATACTTGGACGATTGGACAATCTATAGTTTGTTTAAAGACCATGTAGAAATCTTACATCTTATGTTAGAAAGATGTAAGTAGTGCCAAATATCACTGAACATAAATAAATGCATATTCAGAACATCGTTTAGGATACTACTGGGCCATATAGTATGAAAACAAGGCTTATTAGTAGATTCTGCAAAGATTGCATTAATTGTTAACTTACCACCACCCAAAACAGTCCGTCAGCTAAGAGTGATGTTGGGACACACAGGATACTATAGAAAATTTATCAAAGGGTATGCACATATTACTGAACCAATGGAAAAAATGTTAAGAAAGGATACAAAGTTTCTTTGGAACAATGATTGTCAACACAGTCTGGATACCGTGAAGGAAAATATGGTCACCGCACCAATATTAGTATTTCCAGACTGGGAGAACACACTCCACGTGCATGTAGACGCATCAGCCATAGCACTTGGAGCTATCTTGGCGTAGCCAGGAGCGGGAGACTAGGATCACCCGATAGCGTTTGTGAGCAGAAAGTTGTCAGAATCGAAGCAGAACCATAACACTACAGAAAGGGAAGGCCTAGCTATGGTCTATGCACTTTAGAAATTCATACATTACTTATTGGGGAAACACTTTAAGATGTTCACAGATCACTCAGCCCTAAAATACCTAGTCAACAAGCCAGTGTTGGGGGGGAGAATCTATCGATGGTTACTACTATTTTAAGAATTTGACTTTGAAGTGATAGTTAAGCCAGGAAAATTGAACGTGGAACCTAACCACCTATCAAGAGTCACAAATGAAGAAGAACCTACGAACTTAAAAGACAACTTCCCGGATGCACAACTATTCTCAGTCCAGATCGTTGATGAATACTTCGCAGATATTATTCAGTACTTGAGCACATGTACTGCGCCGCAAGAATATAACACCATGCAGAAGAAAAACCTGGTAGTTTGCGCTGCTGACTATCAACTGATTGCAGGACACTTGTACAAAATGGGCGCAGATAGAATCTTGCGAAGGTACGTGTTAGAGAATGAAAGACCAAGAGTCTTAGTAGAAGACCATGAGGGAATAGCAGGAGGACATTACATAGGCAAAGCTACCGCGCAAAAGGTATTGCGTGCAAGACTATGGTGGCCAACGATTCACAGGGACTTGAAGGAGTATTGTCAAAGATGTGATGTCTGTCAAAGGGTAGGTAAATCCAACAGAAGGGACGAGATGCCATTACGACCACAAGTAACATTACAGACATTTGATAAGTGGGCAATAGACTTTGTGGAACCAATCAACCGACCAACAAAAATAACAAGAGCTAGGTACATTATCACCACGACAGAGTACCTAACAAGATGGGCAGAAGCCGCACCAGTGAATGATTGTAGTGCAGAAGCAACAACACACTTTTTATTTGAACAAGTAATCACTCGATTTGGATGCCCAAGAGTTTTGATGACCGACCAAGGCATGCACTTCATAAACAACACCATCAACGCTATGACTGAAGAGTTCGAAGTCCATCATCAGAAGAGCACACCACATCACCCACAGGAAAATGGCACAGTGGAAGCATTTAACAAAATCTTGGAGAATGCACTGACAAAGATCTATAACATCAACAGGGACGACTGGGACTTCAAATTAACAGCAGTATTATGGGCCTACAGGACTACGTGCAAAGAATTGATAGGGCACATTCCATTTACACTGGTCTACGACCAAGAAGCAGTGGTTCCATTAGAAGTTTTAGTACCAAGCTTGCGCGTAACAACAATCACACATATGAAAGAATGAAGCGCAGTACAGGAGAGACTAAATCAGTCAATGACCATGGAGGAAGACCAAATCTTAGTAAGGTTCCACCAAAAGGTTCAGAAAACAAGAGACAAATCTTGGCACGATAGACACATCAAGAACAAAACTTTCAAGGAAGGAGATCTAGTACTGATGTATGACAACAAATCGCTTCAGCACCCAGGAAAACTAAGAATGCATTGGCTAAGACCGTACGAAGTAAAATCTGTCACGAATGGAGGAGTTGTACAGTTGAAATACTTATTAGGTGTAGAACTCAGAGGAATGATCAATGGGAGCCAGCTAAAGCTGTACAAGGACAGTCGACCACCCACCGCGTAGTAAAAAAAAATGCAATATATCAAAAAGAAGCAACAGAGGCAAAGTGCGTCAGTTGCGCTAGAGACAGAAAGGGCACGCATACTTAGGACCACATACTCGGTGAGGAGAGGGACAACGGTGATGTACAAAGGGAAACAAGCGAGAAAAGGAAAGTCGACAAAAGCAGTACGAAATGACGAAGTTAGGCAGAATTGAATGTCGGAAAGGATCGATGGGACACCGCATTAATCGCGCCAACTAGAGTTAGAAAACAGAGTAATGGAAAGTATGAAAGAGTCAGAGGTGTATTGAACCCATAATTAAGGAAGTGTCCTCGACAAGCTTCATGTGAAACCCATACAACACACAGACGCGGGAACAAATAGTCCATTTGTGAAAAGGAGAATAGACAGAGAGCAATAGAGACTATGGAGCACATAGCAGCTTTCACAGAGGTCACATAGACCATTCAAACTTATCAAACAATCGAAATTCACCACCAAAGCAAGCAGAAGTGAGCCAGACTGCTAAAAAAACCAGAGTTAAAACTAGGTCACGAGTACATTTGGAAGAAGGTGAACAACAGCCACCGAAAATCGTCAATGTCGACGAAATCCCATCTCTAGACACAGCACCGGTGAACCCCACGCCTATAGTGGAAGAAACCCAATATCCAACACCAGAGGGAACGAATATAGATATATCGGCAGAAGTACAGGAGCCGCAGCACCAGGACACAAAAACCCAGAAGGAGGTGAAACCAGAGAACACCGAAGCAGCTCCAAGAGTCAATGGAATGACGTCGAATATGGAAGCAGTAGTGGAGCTAGACGAGTCTCAAACCACCATGTCAGACCACCCACCAGAAGGAACAGTAGAAGATGTCATAGGTTGGCTGGAATGGTATACTGAAGAACAACCAATGGCCTTTGGAACTTCGAGCCAGCTGCCACCACCGAAGAAAGACAAGCAGTAGGTACCCAAGTCACCTCGCAAGCAACTTGTCACAACAATCGTTCTACTGCATATACCAGATGGGGTACAGGTGAAACCAAACCTGCTAGGTCATATAGAGAAGCTAAAATACTCAGATCATGATGTAGCGGACACAGACAAGTTTTTAGAACTTGCAAAGAGGGTATATTTAGAGACTGTGGGCATAAATCAGGTTGGGAAGTTGATTGATCATCCACTCCGATGGGCAATAGGATTGGAGAAAACAAGAATTCTAGGTCTGTTAGACCTCCCACACTTTGGAAGGGGACAATACGCAAGCGGTTGCGTCAAACAGTTGTTAGCAGTGACACATGGCAGGGACATCTGGTTGGACAAGCTCGTCTCGATAGACGTAGAGATTATTGCAAACATAACAAGGTTTCCATCCTGGGGCATGGATCTTGCGTAGTTTCTTGATGAAAAATCCAAGGAGAAAGCATTAGCGGAATAAATGAAGAAGAAGTATGGCACCAACAAGGGGACACGAGACATCATGTTGGCACAAGGGCAGACACAGGGTTCAACACTTCAACAACGCACCAACAAAACCCTAACTACTGGCCCTTTCAGCAACACCTGCGAAGCAGATGAAGTCTCACCCGAGGTAGAGGAAGGGGGGGTTGTAGGACTCAGATGTTTGCAACCTAGCTGGGACACAGATCTGTGATTACAACACCTTAATAGAGTACTTAGCAGTTATCATTCATTAGTATCTAGTCTTTGTTTATAGTGCAAATAAACCCTAATTACAGAGCAGTGCAGTATTCAACTAGATCTAACACATCCAAGCACTGAGCACATCAAAATGAATCTGATCTAACATTCACTCACATGTCTAAGCACTAAGTTATCTTATCAGATACATCTAAACATTAAGCACAAAGTATAAATCACATGAACAATATAACACCCATAACGCACAAAGAAAACATAACACGGGATATACGTGGTTCACCCCCATCCTGGGGATACGTCCACCAACTCTTCTTTTCTTTATTATCTTATGTCAATCATCTACATTCACAGAGCCACAAGATCCTACTCCACATAGGATAGGATATTTGCGCGCACTCCGCCAGATCCTCCTTCCCCGAGCTAGGTTACAGCACAAAGCCCTACAGAAGATTCTTACATCCACTTACACTTAGCACTGCAAGTGTTCAACACAGCATGCACAAATCATTTACAACTATCACTTGCACTTAGCACAACATCACACACATAGCTCTAGTGTCTCTTCGTACATCACCTAGATGGCTAGATGGCTTCAACAAGCTTCGCTACTTGATTCTCTGTTAGGTCTTCCTCATTTTTATCTAAGCCCATCACAAAGCAAAGTTCTTTGTTGACTGCTTCTTTAACTCCGACCTGATCTACGAGCAACTCTTTCTCTTGCTTGATATATGATCTCTACTCTTTGAACTTTGTTTGGAGGTCATCCTTATCCTACTGCACAACTCGACGTTTCTCTATCACTTCCTCTTATGCTTGCTTCAGCGCCATTGTGGCCTGTTTTTTTTCTTCTTGTTCGCGATGAAGGCGAGCTTCGGTCTCATCGGCTAGTCTGCGGAGTTGGGTAGGCTCATCTCCCAACTATGTTTCTTCTAATGGCGGGGGCACATTGGACACTACACGACTGGAGTGAAGGGCCTGTTGTACCCCTCACAGTTTTTCTTCAATCCTTTCATACATGGTCTCTTGCTTGGCTCAGATACAATTCACGAAAGTGTTCTCGGCGCAACAGTCGATGGAATAAGTAGACAACGATGTAACAGATCCCTCCAATGGACAAGAAGCCTTCATCAATGCAGTTTTGTCCGTTATGGCATGGTCCCAATGGTCCAATGGCAATCTTTCTAATCATAATTGTTGTTCTAACCATTTGGGAACATCAATCTAACGGTCATAACGCCTCTAATGGTTATATTTCTCCACCATGGAGAAGTGTCAATCTGAGTTGCTCTGATATTCCGGCAAAGTTTAAATTTTGGAGACCTTCCTTCTACAAAGTCTTCTCTGAATCTTCCTGTAATTTCTCCAACTTTGCTTTCTTCTTGCTGAGATTTCTAGCCTTCTTCCCTGTGATTTGCGTCTCGATATTCCTCTTTCCATTCTGATTCTTATCTCCTCTTGGCATAGTAACTTCATGTCGTTGATGGTCTTTCCTAGGGTTCAAGGGAAATACTTCTTCTTTTTCTGGGGTAGGTGCTCTATTCTCCTGTACAAATAGGTGTTTCAAGTCTTCTTGTGTTCTTTCAACATCGACATCCAGATCGTTGGTCCTCAGTAGCTTCGACTGGTTTTCTTGTTCTTTCAGTAAGTGTGTTATTCTCCTAGCCATGAAGTCTCTTAGGTCTTGCTTTTTCTATTCTAGAGCTTCCTCTTCTTTTCTTCGGGTTTAATCTTTCTCAATCCAGGTTTTTCCTATTAACATAGCAAATGGGGCGTTGTTCTCAATAAATTTAACAACCTCAAATTATTCCTCTTTCGAAGTTCCATGAGAATTCATAGAGGTATGGGTAAGTCTTCCACATAGGGTTATCAACTTTCCTCTAAATAATCTTATTCCTCCCAATGAAGGAATCATAGCAAGCTTTCCAAAAATTTCTCAGGTTCTTTTTGTCATGAAATTCACCTGTATTTCCTCATCCAGAACACAGTCAATGTTGAAGTCTCATATTCTTGTTTCTATGCACTCTTTTTCTTTGAAGATCTCTGATAAGTTGATATCTTTGTGATCCTTCAGGGTTTCTTTCATTTGTAGTAATACAGTCTCTGATTCTTTCTGGGGTTCTGCCATGGTCTTAGTTTTTTAGCCTTCCTCAGGGTTTTCTTGTCTCATATTCATTCTTTCAACCTTAGCAATCATTCTAGGGCAATCCAGAACTTCATGGTCCATAGCTTTACAACAAAGACAACTAGGTCTTCTACCAGGGAATTCCTTAGCAAGATGTACGGGTCTTCTACAACTGTAACAAAGAGTTAATCCTCTATTTCTCTTAAATGATCCCCAACCTTTCTTGTACTGCACACTAGGATCATAGTAGCTAACCTGCAAAAAAATATTCCTAGGATCATGCATCCATTTGTTAGTCCAAACATTCTTTATATGCATAGGAATAACATATATTTCATTATTTCTATCAGATCTACTCATATCAAACATTCTTTCTTCTAGTTGTGCCCTAATTTTCAGACTAGGAATTGTTTTATCAAACATACCTAGATCCGTACTTTCGAAACAAAAAATTCCACTTATCTTACCTTTAACAAAGCACAAATATTCCATATCTAACCTCTTCGATCAAAAAAWTTCACTGATCTTACCTCTTTTCTTCAGATCTGATTCATTTCTTAGCACAGAGYTTTCGCTAGTCAAGTAGAGTACTACGCACTAGGGCAATAGATCTACACACATAGATTTCTCTTTTCCTCAGTTCCTAGCAATCATAGTTTCAGGTCCCGGCAACAGAATTATTTGTTGGCACAGGGGMAAACCCAGGGTTCAACGCTTCAATAATGCACCAACAAAACCCTAACTACCGGCCCTTTCGGCAACACCTGCGAAGCATATGAAGTCTCACCCAAGGTAGAGGCTGGGGGGTTGCAAGACTCGGATGTCTACAACCTAGCTGGGACACAGATCTGTGATTACAACACCTTACTAGATCACTTAACAATTATCATTCATTAGTATATAGCCTTTGTTTACAATGAAAATAAACCCTAATTACAGAGCAGCGCAATATTCAACCAGATCTAACACATCCAAGCACTAAGCACATCAAAATGAATCTAATCTAACATTCACTCACATGGCTAATCACTAAGCTATCATATCAGATACATCTAAACATTAAGCATAAAGCATAAATCACATGAACAATATAACATCCATAACGTACAAAGTAAGAATAACACAGGATATATGTGGTTCACCCCCAACCTGGGGCTACGTCCACCAACTCTTCTTCTCTTTATTATTTTCCGTCAATCATCTACATGCACACAGCCACAAGATCCTACTCTGCATAGGACAGGAGATCTGTGCGCACTCCACCAGATCCTCCTTCCCCGAGCTAGGTTACAACACAAATCCCTACACAAGCTTCTTACATCCACTTGCACTTAGCACTGCAAGTGTTCAACACAGCATGCACAAAGCATTTACAACTATCACTTGCACTTAGCACAACATCACACACATAACTCTAGTGTCTCTTTTCACATCGCCTAGACATATATTTATACATTACAAAAGGGCCTAAACATGGGTAAATCCATGGGTCGACATCCCCATACCCGTTACATAAGCCCAAAACCCAAAAATCCCTAAACAAGGGGCTGAGATCCCACGATCTCTGCTTCAACTTGCGCTCCGCCTTCGACTAGTCTGTCGAAGTCTTAAAATAGGTCAAACCTGACCAAGGATCTCCAAAACTTGGTCAAGGGCCAACACATCATTATCAAGAGGGTCAACGATGTTGCAACACAAATGGGCGCAAAAATCTTAGCCTGTAAGTTGCTACGAAAATGTCACAGGGAGGAAGTTCTAGCTGGAGTTGTCATAGTTGCAGCTCAATGCGTCGAGGGCACCATAGTGAGCTGGGCACCGTATCTCTTGAACTTGTTCTTGAATGACTGCAAGGATGCACAGGACCTAGGAACATAATTTCACTATTCATGGCTAATCATGTTAATAGCCTTTATGGGATGGAGGGAACCAAGGTATGTAACTTTTTGTACGAGACCCAAGCCAAATTAGGGAGCGAGATACTTATTGTTGAAAGCTACGTTGGATGCTAGGCACAAAAGGATGAACGAGTCCATATTTGAAGGATACCTATGTGACTTGCAGGAAGCCATCTCCAACATGTGGAGTATTACACCATAGGCTGTCGCGCGGTATAGGGACATAGCCAACTTCAAGGCCACATGACATACAATGTGGATACATGCGTGGAAGGATCTCGATAAACAGTGGATACAGATGCACTACTGTATCACAGAAGGCGACATCGACATGGTGATCAAATACTGGGAAGATGAATGGAGGATTCTCGTACTCACCTAAGATTTGCTGGAAAAAACAGCAGAAGAAGAGGCAGGGCAGGGAGAAACACGACCTCAGGAAATCCAAGTGCCCAAGAAACGAAGGATGGGCCAGAAAAAAACAACACAGACAAATGAAGGCACAACGAAGACGGGGACCCAAAAGGGGAAAAAGGAGAATACGCACCCGGCCAAAGAGCAACAGAAAAAAGCCAAGGTCGTGCAAGGGACTACACCAAGTACAAACCCATAGGAACCAGGTGGGAATAAGAGGCCAACCACGCAAATAGGAGGAGCCCACAAAAATATGAAGGCACAAAGAACACCTCTAGAATATACAATCATGGAGGATGATGGAGAGATGATAGCCCAAATGGTCCAGGATTGTCTATATGAGGATTTTGACAATGTTGCGCACCACAGGGACATGATTCAAGAGGAGCTGGCAGACATGTGACAGTTCCTCAAGCAAATAGGAGAAGTACACACAACAAGCAGAAGCATGGGAACATGGCCATCAGCACAGCAGACAGAGGAAAGTCTGGAAGAAGAAGAGCGAGATCCATTCCATACAATATTGCAACCAAATGTAACATTCCACATCACACCCAGTATGCTGAGTATGGATGAGATCATGGGGCAGACACCCCTAAAATACTTATCTCAAATCCAACTGGTATTGATGCGGATACCATCCAGGGCTCTACACAAGTTGCAGGTTAGCATAAACCATGAGGTACGGTCTCGAGAACATGCAGACTTAGTTGAATTGTAGCAGGCAACAGAGAAGTGGGACATGCTGGAAATAGTCTATGAGTAGGATAAGTTTGAGACCCGGGAGGAAAGGGAGCACATGAAAGGATTGGAGCTTATAGTGGTAGGAACTTACGAGAAGATTCCATAGGCCGCGCAGAGGGATGAAATCACAGCAACAGAAAAGATTGATCAAATTTTGCAGGGAATTGATCAATATCAGAAGGAGATCAAGAATCTCTGGGAGCAGCTCACACCAACCACTCCACCAACAATAAAGGAGCAGAGGAAGAAGGAAGCAAAAGAGCATCTGTGGGAGATAGAAAAATAGGTCAGCACAACAACCCACTTGTTCGATAAAGAAACACATATTTGGACAAAGTTAGAGGAGGATCAACAGGTCCAAAGGTGGGACAAGGAAGAAGAAAGGATCAATGAAGCAATCCAATACCTCAAGCAGAGGCATAAGACAATGCCCATCATAGAACGCGTCAAAGGAGCGCAAAACATGAAGAAATTGCAGGCAGAACTCACCACCGCGCAAACGCAGAAACATGAGCGTCAGGATCAAATGGAATCATTGCAAGAGTGGGTAGAAGAAGTCCCAGCACAAGCAAAGGAATCCAAGGCACATATAGCACATACCCAAGTAGAGTGCGTGTAATTGATCAATGACGAAATTGCAGTCCAAATAGTGGACACACTTAAGGAGAATACTGCGCAGGCGCAAACACAAGCAACAAAGATCAAGGAAAAGTTTCTGGTGATCACCAAGGAGATCGAGGAAGCACACAAAGGTTAGGTGGCTCGGGACAAGCCACATGTCAGTGTTGGGGGCCTATTGGAGACAGGCCGAAGTAGAAAAGAAAGACGATTTTGGGAAAGAAAGCATGCACAAGGAAAACGACAGTTGGAAGGAAGAACAACATGTGCGCATGCATGGAAGACCTAACGACGTTAGGGTTAGGGTTTTGGGTAATGTATTGTAACGGCTGAAGATCCAGAAAAGTATAAAATATAGATACTTAGGTATCATAAGGGTGGTTGTTGTAGTTTTTATTATTGTTCGGTTTGGATTATATAGAGATAAGTTGTTATTGTGGAGAGAGTTGTTGTAGCAGGGCGATATGTAGTATTTTTGTTGTATGATCTATTTTGTATAAGTTGTTGAGATAGATAAGATGAAGGAGGGTATATCTTGAGGGTTAGATCGCGAACTGAGGAGCCTGGTGCGATCTAGTCCGCCTCACATAGATCTCACCCAACTGGGAGAATTGTAACACGCGCGACACTGTAGATGCAAAAATACTATAATAAGAGAGCTAAGAGCCAGATCTTTGTGGACGTAGCCGAGGAGGGGGTGAACCACGGTAACATATGTGTTGTGTGATGAATGCACGTGTATCTTTATTGTCTTCAATAGTTATTATTATGCTTGATGAATGAGTTGTTTTATTTCATGCTTATTCACAAATGACAGTATGTTGCATTTACAAGTTATAATAATGATTCAAGATATAGTTCTCATATCTCACACTCAATCCTAGGCTATAAACACATGATTTTTACAACCACCCATTAAATCTATCTTGGGTGAGATTGCACAATGCATCCTACGTGTTGTGTTGCCTTATGGTTTACCAGGAGGGCCGATAGTTTTAGAGGCTTTGTTGGAAACCCGAACATACATGAACCCTGGGTCAATACGAACTCAGAAAGTATAGAAGAAGTAGTAACCAATAGGTACCAACCTTTGGATACCCTTACAATGGTATCATGTACCTGCCTGCATGAGCTATCATACATCTCTGATCAGTACCAGACTTGGTTCTTTCTATTCTCCAATTGAGACTTGATGTCGGATTGATGAACCATCATGTGTTTATTTTAGAGGCTTAGATACACCTTGATGGTCTAAGTCATTCCATAGATACTCCATGTGTAATATTTACTTAGACATGATGATATAACCTCATAACCTCCTAGCGTGTCAGGAAGTTGTGGTTACCTTGTGATGGTTGATTAGGATGTCATAACATAAAAAAATTCTCACTTGCTTCGCATTACCACGGGGAACATATTTCTAGTTAGAAGCATCTCATTTTCCAATGACTCATACTACTAGGTGTTTAGACTAGATAGTGCAATCCATATACCAACCATACTAAGAATTTTCCATCTCCCTAAGTATCACTCGTTTCCATCCACAATGAAAAAATAATTGCATCTCGTCATGTATGACCACTCCAAGTTCAAAAGGAAAGGTCGAAATCAAAAAAACTTAAATCAAATATAGCCACAAAGACTAAGAGGTGAACAGAAAAGTCAAAAAAAGAAAATAAAGTACAAACTATTTCAATGTGGTCTCCCCCCTCCCGCCCTTTCAAAGTCCTAAGAGAAAAATGTCTATCTAAAGAAAAAAGGACTTAGAAAAAAAATAATGATTAATCAAAAGAAAATAAAGGGGAAGTGTGTGTAGACCGAAGTAGTAAATCTCCCTCTAGAGGCATAAAAAGTTACCTATGCATGTCTAGGACTTTGAGGGTCATCACATGATCATCCCTTTTTTCCATTTCATCATTAATTTCATTAATTGCCTATCCTCCACCTAAAAACTTAGGAAATATGGGTATTCATTAGGAATGTGCTCATTTAAAACAATTAATAATTTTTCCCTAGGTAATACTTAGGCAAGTGTCAAAATTAATTTAAAGTATTGTGTTTACTAGGAAATTGTCACTTGGAACTATGAATTAGTGATTTTCTAAGAGGTTGGACCCATTATCCTAAGTGGATATTACACATTGGAATATTATCTGACATATGGAGTGCCCCCTCTTCTTTTGAGCACATACAAATTATCATAACTTAAAGGGGGGCGAATTATGCCTTGATGCATAGATTATCTCATTGAAAAAACCTAAGAACTTGGACTTTTTGACTATTTTTACCCCTTCTAAAGGGGGTTAATTACTTGGAAAATTATTTTATTGTGTTTTGACCCTCTCTAAAGAGTAAATCACCATTTTATTTTATTTGTTAACACAAACTAAACCGGTATATATTTTAATGGGGTTGTGCAGAAGCAACAACGTCAAAAAAAGATTACATAGAGAGCATTTAGCCATTTGTTTTCTACAAACATGACTTTCGTCATAATTACATTACTTAACATTCGTGTTGGGCTATTTTTGAAAATTTCTAGACTGTAAACAACTTTACAAAACTGCCCAAGGCACCACCAAATTTTGAAAAACATTCAAGACATATTAGAGGCTATATCTTGAATTCCATAGTTTTGTGAATGATTAGGAGGTTTAGTGGTCGAAGAAGCCATAAGGAGGGATAAATCACTTTTTACATGTAAAATGGTTAATTAATTAATAAAGTGATTTAATTAAGGAATAATAAAATAAAGTAAAAGTCACTTGGAGAAAAAAGGTGAACATGGGGGACAAAAGAGAGATAGGGGCCCCTATTCTCTCATTATGTTGATTATCATTTTGATGTTTGGATTCTTGCTAGAGATCCCATGATACTTGGGGGGTTTTGAGGGTTTTGACTGAACAAACTCTAGAGATCAGCTCGGTGGTGAAAGATCCCACCATTCCTGATCCAAGCTTGAACAAGCAGGTGAAATATTCATCCCTCACCATTCTATTCAGTTTAGATCCATTTCATTCATTCATTTGTGAAGTAGGGCGAAATATTGCTTGGAGGGGCACATTTGGAAGTGGAAATATTCATATTTTGGGTCTGTATCAATTTCTACTTGTTGGGATCGAGTTCTATACATCTTGGGAATATTATTTATGAGCAGATTGGTCATTTCATTGGTGGATCGAGCCCCATCTTCAGCCAGGGCGAATTCAGACCAAGCAAGGCACATATCTTGTCATTGGGGCCATCCTTTGTTGAAGAAATTACATATTTTTGGAGTAGTTGTTAGAGGAATTCTATTGGGAAACTCTTTGTCTTTATTTGGCTGTGTTTTGTATGTATTTTCCACCCATATATCAGTTGTAGCAAATACATTTCAGATCTGGAAATTACTATGTGTTGGACAACCAAGTGCATATTAAATAAAGCAAGGATTTGAGGTACTATCTTATGGTGTTTAATAGCTATTAGTTTTTTATTTATTTGGTTATCATTGCATGTGTTTTCCTTATATATTACATGAAGAAATATGGGCCAAACAAATCAGAAAATACACTTAAATGAATGTTACAAATTGCACACAAAGTGTTTGACAAAACACTTCAACCAGCCAATTGTAAATAAACATAACAACAAACACAAATTCGGAACAACCACTCATTGGGAAAAGTTTTAGGCATTGCATGTGATGTGTTTGACATAAAATTCATCCTTTAAACTTGATTTAATCAGGACAACAAGTATTAAAGTGGTTTCAAGGGAGTTGGGAGCTTGTATGCCTAGTGTTTGACGAAATTACTCAACCACATAGATCTGATTTTTACATCAGATTTGGTTGGGAACATTACAGTGGTATCAGAGAGAAGATTCCTCCCAGCCTAAGGGGTATTCCTTAAGGATAAGATTTCTGGTTGAAGAATGAGCAAGTAGCACGTTTTTTAGTGGCTAAGAAATGGACAAACAAGAAAGGCTTCGGGTAGAATTGCGTCAAGTCTTATATGAGTGGTTATCAAAAAAGCATAATAGTAGAGCACAACTTGAGCCTACACCCATTAGGAGCATGGAATTTTGATACAGTGGCAAAGTGCCTTTGGAGCCAGATCACAGATGTAGAGGTAAAGGGAAGGTGCGCATTGTTGAGGTGCACTATGACAGTGAGGATGAGGAGATGCATGAGGATGCAACCATAGATGCCTATTTAGAGCAGTCTGATGAGGCCAGTGACTTTTGAACATATGATGGACATGATGATAGCACATGTTCTTCATATTCCACATTAGGCAGTGTTGACGATTCAACACTTCAACACAGTGGTGACACGTGTGAGGATTCATATGTGTTAACACTTAGACATGATGAGATTAGGAGGGTGGATGACCTACCCTTGGGTGTAGACATAGCTTCCAGGAAGTCATGCATGGAGGATGATGAGCTTTCTATGATGACAGTGACACATTTTTCATCTTCTAAGATACCTTTGATATCCACGACACATGAGGATATCAGTGGCATTTCTGATATGGTGGAGGAGCCTTGTGTGAGGATTGTACACCAGGGACATATGAATTTGTAGACCCATGAGGAGAGGCATGACTTGGAGACAATTGAAATTATGCATACCTATGAGTATGAGGAGAGGGAGTTACCTCTTTTGGAGATTTCATTGTTAGATCAGGTTGTGGAGACTGGTAGTTTGATGGGATACTCACTTCCAGGACTGGTCCACAGTAATGAGGATGCACTCCTTATTGGTTGAGATGACCATATCTCATGTCTAGACACATTTGTATGGGATCCAGGTGCAAATGACATTAGCAAAGTGAGCACACATGAGGATACAACTACCCATACAAGATATAGTGTGATTCAGATGGGGGTAGCAGTTAGTGATGGTGTGCAGTGGCATACAGGACAACTCAATAACACAGTGGAAAGTGGGCAGTTCAGTGCCCTATATTTTGAGGAGTGTGTTGTTGGGGATTCCATTGTTGACACTAGCAGTGAGGGGCATGAGGTAGAACCTCAACGGGACTATGATCATGATTCACGACACTTGACGGGAAAATTGAGAGTCAATGAGGACATGATCATGGCAACCAATAGATGCATTGATGACACACACACATTGGTGGTATATTATTGTTGGAGGGACTCGATGGCACATGATAGTTCAGATAGGGGGCTTTCCATTGATGACTTATATACACTCCGTGAGAGAGTGATTGTGATGAGGGCCGACTACCATCAATTATTGATGTATAGGGACTACATGTTGGAGGTGGGTGAGATGTATCACATGGAACTGAGGGAGCAGGAGGTCGAGGTCGATCGACTCACTCATGAGTTGGTGAGAACACGAAGATTCTTGGAAGGCACACATACAACCCTACAGGAATCAAAGTCTAGATCAGGGGATCTCCTTGGGGAGATTAGAAAGAGATACACTACATCTATCTCAGTAGAGAGTCAGAGATATCCTTTAGCTACATTGCTAGAGGATGTTGGTGGTTTAGCAGTGAAGCACCAGTTGATGGAGGAGCATGAGGAGTAATTAGGATCATTGATGAGTATGGAGAGATGTGATCTGGAGACACAGGAGGATGTCCATGGGTCCAGGGACCACCCTTAACGGTGGGTGTTGATATAGATGGGCACACACATACACATGGGGATTCCAGAGCCAGGGGGAGTTATGAGGACACTTCCATTTGTGTTCCAAGATGGGTTGACCTTCATGTAGAGGATGACCCACTAGTACACCCAGGATACATGATGTTGCAGGTGTATACAAAAGATCACACGAGTATGCAGGGGAATACAGTGATGAGAGGTAGTTCATAGAGACATACAGTGGTGTACAGTGGGATTCAGAGGGATGCACTGGATCACAGAGAGGAGACGTACTCAGTAGAGCATGGAGATTCATCTCCCTTGCAACAATATATAGATCTAGGAGATCACCTTCACAGTAGTAGCAGTTGCATGAGCGATGATGGTTGGAGAGTGATTGACCATCATTTTATGGAGTTACCTCTGGTTGTATCCGATGGTTGGAGTTTAGTGATGGGTACAGGCAATTATTCACCATGGGTACCTGGGGACGAGATTTTGGTGAAGTCCTTCAGATTGACCAAAGCATATGACACTTTCCAGTCCTACAGTCGGTTACAGATACTTATGTTAGCCTTTCTCGATACTTTCATCATTGACAGTAGCACAGGGGGAGATAGATAGTGGCAAGGGACATGGATATTTGGTAGGCCGAGATCACCTGACATGAGTGTCTTTATTGCACACAGTAGGATAGGGGTGGATTATCAGAGACAGACAAGTGAGGCCTTGGGAATGAGGGAGAGTATCTTAGGCCATGGGACAGAGGAGATCTTAGAGATTGATACAGATTCAGGTTCTCACTGGGATGAGTATGGAGGGTTTATGACAGTGATCAGTAGAGCACATCAATAGTTAGCAAGGATTGGAAGTGATGAGCTTATGAATTTTCCATGGGACCTGTCGGAAAAATATGCTTTCCTAAAACTTGAGACTAAAGGGAACTTTCTTTTATCTAAAAAAGTTTATTATGGAGCCGCCTTTCTATCAATGATTTAATTTTAATGAATCTTACTTTGATTTTTCGGGAGTAGACATTTCGTGAATTATAAAGAGTCACTGTCCAAGCCTCCTCAAAACCTCGATTCCCGAATCCACGAAAGTGTTAAAATCTAACACCATGTTATCAATATATGAGAAGGCTAGATGTTAACAACTCTCATCATGATTTCACAACTCGAGTTGCCTTCATGCTATGAGTTTCAAGTTCGCGGTATCCAAAACCCCGAAAACCTATGTTTTAATCGTGCTTAACTACAAGCTAAAAATGTTTAACTGTCAATAAATCCCATCGCAATTTCGTGATTCGGGATTCCTTGCGTCAAAGTGTTATCAAAGTCTCGACCCTCAAAACCTCGATTCCCAAATTCACAAAGAGTTGAATATTAATTCCTAATCGCAATTAATTAAAAGTTTTAAAAATAGATGATTATCGCCTAAGCTAATTTCATCGCGATTTCGCATTTCAGGATTTACTTATGTCATGATTCTCGGAGACACGATGCTCCAAACTCTGAAACACGAGATCCTGAAAGGATCAAGAGCTTAAACGTAATTAACGTAACTTTAAAACAACATTAATGATATCAAAATCACTTTTCGCATTTCGCTATTCGGGAGTTTTCGATGACACTCCTTTCGAAACTTCAGTTTTGAATGACCGATATGTGGCAGTATCTATAACGGATTAATGGAGACATTTTAAACAAAAAGCCCGTATCTCCAGGCATACTTTCCCCATTAAAGCATTTAATTTGTATCGCATGTATCAGTACGCTCAATTTAAGATGAGTTAAGGGTAAATAAAGGTTTGTTATCTCGAATTTCATTCTTATTTTCATATCAGAAGCGAGTCACATTCAGAGGAGCTTACGCAATTTCTTCTCTGTAACAGGTTTTCATTTTAGCACAAATGTCATGGCACCCAAAAAATCACCTAAGAAGAGTGAGGAGTCTGGTGAAATCTCAAATACAAAGGGAGATGTTATATCCAACACCACGTCGCATGCTATTGATTCAGTCAAATCCTGGAAGCAGATTTTCGAGAACTTGGACTATGAGATTAGAAATTGCCCCGAGGATTTCAGGGTTGAAAGGACCGAAAATAAACTCAGAGACATAGCAGAGTCTGATCTTCATAAAATAGCCACACAACTGAGACTCATGCCATACAATGACATGATAAGCTGGGATTTGGAGAAAGTTGACATTCAAACAAGGAGCATTCTAAACAACCAAGGGGTCGTCGTCGGCTCGTTCAGACTAGAGCACATCCAAGTAATGTATAAACTATCTCCCACTTCTAAATACATTTATAATGTCGAACTTGTAGAGGAATTTCAAAGAAAGGAATGCATAGAAGTTGGTCAAACATATCCGGATATAATCAAAGATTGGTGGGGAGTTCCAGCGAAATTTAGAGCCGATACCCATGGCATGTATGCCACAGCCTCGCTAAATGAATACATGGTGTATATAGCTCTGATGTTGTGTAGATTTTTGGGAGGAAAAGCCCTACCCATTTCCCTGCAGAATGGGTGCCACTTCTACACGAAGTAGCCGAGGGTTACAGTTTCAAATGGGGTAAAATTTTATCTAATAATCTATCTAAGGAGATTGCAAATTAACAAAAGGTAAATCGAATGCCCGACCTGTATCTTTTTACATGTCTGCTTATATTATGGATGCTATCTGTTACACGACTCCATTCCCCTTGATGAATTGGAGCTGGAATCCAGCCTGTACTAAACCCATCCATGTTTATCACTCTAAACTATGGGAGGAGAATGTTAAGAATTCAT
The DNA here is from genome assembly GCA_009831015.1 of Picea engelmannii. Classification (NCBI taxonomy): domain Eukaryota; kingdom Viridiplantae; phylum Streptophyta; class Pinopsida; order Pinales; family Pinaceae; genus Picea; species Picea engelmannii. Next base: position 726,331 of record ML792319.1, on the reverse strand, counting down.
TTTACGAGGTCTACCACCACGTAGTGATACCTATGCACCAAATTTTGTATGGTTGTGCACCCCCTCGTATTTTAGATTCGATCATTGGGAACCTCAAAATGATTGTGGATTGGTTTATTAAAGAAACTTTCTCCTATGTTAGGGTTTTCGAGTGCTTGATTCCCCCTCACACACTTCCAAAGTTCCTTCCCAAAAAATTGGTGTGCAGGGAGGTGGCCTATCAAATAATAACAGGTGGTATCGACACAGAATTGAAAGTTGTTTAGAAGAAGTTCTGGCCAGTTTTTCTTCTACAGATTGGGAAATTTTCACTGTTTAACTTTGGTCATTCCAAGGTAGAAGTGGTAGCAATAGAAGACATCAAATTTATAGATCCTGAACTTAGAAAACATGATCCTTATAAAATTGTGAGAAACCATCTTGTTCATTGCAATATGAAAACGTATGAACATGAAAATTCTCCCTGTGACGATATATTCAAAGGAGCCAGAACCTATGAGGAAGTATTAGACAGAGTTCAGGCATTATCACCCGACCTACAGGCCAGTTTTCTGACTTTCCAGAAGCACAGGCGATGTAGTTTACCGAGGATACTGCAGGGAGAATCAACAACCCCTCCTCCAACTCAAGGGAGTATTCCCCCAAGTTTCAGATCATATGCTCATGACAATGGGACTACAGAAGAAAATCCAAAGGAGACTGAAGATTCTTCACAAAAATAAGAAGCTTCACAAACAGAACACCTGAGGTCAGAAACAAAAGTTAGGCTCGAGACACTTTTAAAGTCAGGTCAAACGATTTCTCCTTTACCATTGACTATTCCTACTGATATCTCCAAAATAGTGGGAGAATCACAATCTATAGAGTTGGGCAGCCCTATTGCATCATTGACCCCCTTGCAATCAACCTTTGGGACTCCTCATATGGAAGTTGTGTATGTAAGTGACCTTACTCCTATCTCTAGAGACGAGATACCCTCTTCTGACTACTTCTTCAGTAGGAAGAGGAAAGTTGTAGTAAAACTTGAAATGCATCCGAGAGAAGGCACAATGGTGAGAAAACACAGAGTGCTTGTAGATGGGCAAAACCTAGAAGAGGAAGATTTCACCACAGAAGTAGCAGGCTCCATGGGGGCTTTGGCAACAACAAATGTATTCTCAGTAGACATTTTGAAAACAAGGATGAGGCAAAAGAACCAAATGATAGCCCAGTTGCAAGGCCAAGTTAGAAATACAGAAAATAACATCACAGATGAGGTAAATAAAGGACTCAAGCAAGCCAGAGTCGTTGATAAACAAGAAATTCAATCGCTCAAGTCTAGTTTAGATGAAGCGAACAAGAAGATGCAGATAAGTCAAGTACAGGTTATTTGGCAAGAATAATTAGTGAGAAAATTACAAGCTGAGTTGAAGTCCATTTAAGGACAAGTTGTAAATATGACAACATTTCAAACCCAAGCACTGGAGGTGCATGAGAAACAACAAACAGAACAATGTGACATGCTTTCTAAAATAGAAATCTTTCAAAAATACTTCCTGGAAATAATCTACTCACTGGATAACATTGTTTTCATGGAAAAAGAGGCTACAGCAGGTTGCACTGCCTTTCAAAAGGCAGTGACGTTCTCGGCTAGAGAGGAAGTACCAGTAGTCCCAAAGTTGACTGTAGGAGAACATATCAGGGGAGATATCATATTAAAAACATGGGAGGCCAATATTGTTGAAAGCATGAAAATGGCAAGAGAAGTTAAGAAAGAGTGTGAAGAAGTGTTTGATCAGTTAGATACAAAAGCACTGGGCATCGGTAGAGGTGATTGTCTTGGGATATTAGGACAGATCAACATTGTAAGACATCAACTACATATCAAGGAGAGTTGGAATGAAGCCCAGCTCAAAATTTCACAATTGAAACAACTTGACATCACCCAAGTGGATAAGTGGATAATAAAGCCAAATATACAATTGCAGTTGACAAAGCTTGAGAAGGGAAAGATTGAAGACTGGCTTCCCAAAATTCAGAGGAAATGGTATATGTTCGAAGCAAAGGACATGACAGAATCTTCCAAAATTTTGGTGTAGTTTCTAGACAGGTGCGTCGAGTGTTCGAGATTGAGTGAAGGAAGCGCTCCAAAGAAATGATTAAGTAACGCATGTATACTCATCTTTGTCCGATTGGTAGAAAAATAAAAGTAATCGAGCAAAACGGTTTGAATTTTGTATTCAGTAACCATTAACACCTAGGAGATTAGAAGAATACCAACCGTCTGGGGTTGATGGTTTTCTTTGTATAAATACAATTTTGAAAGATAGAACCATGGGCTTTTTTCCTTTGGTCGATTGTAACAGAGAAATTTTCTTTCGCCAGAATTAATACAAAGAAAATCGAAGACTCCATATTCCGTCAAGACTAAGTTATGTGTTTTCTTCTGTTATTTCACATTTAACTTCATTTCTTATATATATCTTTGATGAATGCTTAGCTACAATTTAGTACAACCTCTACTGTGGTGATCAATTATTTTAGTCATTTAATCATTTACAACTTTTCCTCTGTATAGACTATCAGTAGGTACAAGACATGTGAATTATTTAGATTTCTATATCTTATGCTTCATTAAAGTTTTTCTTATCCATTTCCTTCTTCTGTCACAACGTGAGATTCTTCCTTGATTGAATCCTCACATTGTTCGACAGCTTTATGTTTTCTTTCGTTTCATGCATGATTTTCAAATTTAACTTAGTTACAAAAAACAACCTTTGATTTTGTTATACTATTAATTTGAATTTTGGAATTTTTCTCATATAATCCAAAATTGAAACAACAACCTAAAAAGCAACAAACCCTTTAAAACTCTGTTCCTCCATGACTGTGCCTGTTGCAAGACAGTCCAATATCGAACCCAGTCTCTCAGATCAAAATAGCATCACTTTAAACCTTTTTGATACCATCCTGAAAGCTGCTACCACCCGGGTTGAACTCGAACGTTCACAAGAAGCCATTGAACGGGACATAAGCATTCAGGAACAATTAGAAGCTAGACAAAGACAACTTTGAAATCAACCTTAGCTTCTTTTCCTAAAAGTTGTTTTCTTACTTTTATATCATTCACCCTCTTTTTGGATTCCTAGACTCTATACTTTATAGCCTTAAGTACAGACTCTGGAACAATATCTTTTTGGCGTCATTGCCAGGGATGGAGATACGGAATCATTTTCCCTGGGAGAACAACATTTGCAAGTTTCTACTCTTTGATAGTGAACAAAGAGTGAACACCTTCTAAAGGATAAGTTTTTATTATTCACTTGGCGACTCCACATTTAATTAAGCTGGAATCTAGTCAAAGGAACACCAGACAAAACCCAGATGGTAAACAGACCACGCCTGTTTTCGATCCCGAAAAAATACTAAAAACAAGAGGTTTCCTTAAGCCAACTACTGCAGTCTACCAGCTTAGACACACACAACCTAAGGCTAATATTCCACTTGAAACAGTAACTTCACAAGAAGCTCCCACCAAAACCCTTTTCGGAGAAACGTCGACCAAGACAGTTGAGGCCAAAACCCTAAACCCAAATTTAGCTTTCCCGAAAATTAAATCTGAAACTCATACGACTACCTCCTGCGTAAATGAAGGTGATAATCCCTCAGTAAATCTCACATCGATTGATATCCCACCAACTCTTCAGTTAGATTTCTCGAAGAGTATACCACATACTCGGATTCCACACCTGCAGGTTCTCCTGTTTACATCTCTTGCAAATCAGAAGAACCAAGCCATCGTATCCTGTTCCCCCCTTTTTCAGTTTTCTCGTCTCCTGAAGAAGCTAAAGATTCGCTATACATCTTCCAAAACCCTCAGTACAATGTACTGGTTTCCTCTCCTAGAATATCTATGGCGGCTGCCGGAGGAGGAGGGGGGGGTCAAGGGCCACCCCAACCCCCCAGGATTTTTGTTAAAGTAGCTGCCAGATACGCTCCTCTGGTCCTCCCAATACCTCTTCATGATCTACCCAAAAACTACATGAAAAACCTACCTAAGTTTACAGCGGAAGGAGACCTAACCGCAGTCGAGCATATAAATTTCTTTGATCAATTCACAAATATCCTAGGTCTTGAACATGAGGATGTGTATTCACAGTTGTTTGTCCAAACCTTTGAGGGACAAGTGAGAACCTGGTTTCGAAGTCTGCTCGCAGGGTCGATATTATCCTACGATGCTCTAGAAAACTCTTTTCTTAGACAATGGGGCGAAAGAAAAGATCACTTATACTATTTAACTGAGTTTGGGGCTTTAAAAAAGAAAAGTTCAGAAACTGTTATTAAATTCATACAAAGGTTTAACAAATTATATAATAAAATCCCATTGGAAGTTAAATTGTCCCAACCTGCAGCCAAGGTAACCTTTGCAGAAGCCTTTGAACTCGATTTCGCATTATTATTAAGAGAAAGGAGAGGGATCGACCTAACCCGAATGAAAGATGATGCCATAGATATTGATTCAAATATGATGGCTTCTAGTAAATTAAAAACAAAAATAGAAATGGGAAACATAGAGACCAAACGTTTTAGAGAACAAGCGGGACCCTTGGGATCTGGGAGGTCCTCAGATGATAAAATGGATGATATGGCTAGGATAATAAAAGAGCTATCAAATAAAATTTCAAGGATAGAGTTAGAGCAATCCAAAGAAGATCAATTCATTAAGAGATATTTCATAAAAAAACCCAATCCTCAAATTCAACAAAGATAGATTAAAAATGAAGACCAAAAAATTCAAACTCCTTTAAAAAATGAAATTTTTATAGGAGGGAATGACATGCAAGAGTTTGAGGATCTAGAAGAAGATGTAAACAATTTGGGTGACGATTGTATACAACCTTATTTGACTAAGGAAGATTATGAGAGGTCTCTGAACACAGAACAACCGTCAAATAAAGATAGCAACATAAATAATACAGGTGATTCTACCTATCAAGGAATAGTCGACACTATAATGGCCGAGCTCCAACATAAATACAATCTAAGGCCTAAAAATAAATCTATGTTGACTACTCAACTTGTTGGAGCCAGAAGTCACTCCTGGATTGCTTGCAGGAGCAGAGCCTAGCGCCCATCAGTTTAATGTCATGATTTTGTTTTAAAAAGGTGATCAAATGGAGGAAAACTCGAGGAGATATCACTCTAACTCGGGGACTGAGTCTGGTACATAAGTGACTAAGGAGGTCTTGATCTAACTTCAGCCAGTAGGTTGATAAAAGGGCGGGCAGGTGGAAGACTTGGTGAGGAAAATGAACAAACAACTTTGGGCAACAGGCTTACAGCTATTCACAGAAGAAAAACTCTGAATGCAAGATCGGCTTGGTTCAGAGTTTTAAGAAACTGAGGAGGACTTGACTGGATCCTCCAATTCCAATTCACTCAGCGCTAGGAAAACCACAAGAATTGACCAGAAACATAATAACTGCTACAGTGATCCTATCCAACATCATCCTATAACAGCTATATCTCGACTGGATCATCCAATTCCGAGCGTTTCTAACACAGTGTAACAAAGATGTAAAAGAAACTGGCATCCATTAGGCAAGAAGTCTCAAGAGTTCATACATATCCAGGGTATCAGAGCTTCATTAAAGATTTACATCCGAGAGCTCAGCTCAACCATCCATCGATACAAAAATGGTGAAAACGCCTTCATATACTCAAAACAACAACAGCAGCGGAACCGAGACATTGCATTGAAAGCTTTGCGTCTGCATGGCTTCTGACAGTCAACCTCTGAAAGATCGTGCAACTTATGTCAGACACAATCTGGCTCTTTGACAGTTCCAACGGCGAATCGATGTGCCTTAAATTCATGGCCATTCTTCCCATTATGGCAGAGATGATGTCTAACCACCACCAACCGCTTCAATAACTGCTTCATAGGGATTGAGGACAACCTGGCCAGCTTGGCATCTTTGGGACGTGGAAGGCCTCTTGTGCTGCCACCTGGAATAATTGACTGGCTCAAAGAATATGTGGGGAGGACAGCGCGGAAGGTGAGGCAAGGGAATGGAGTGATGGGGCCAAAACGGCGGGGAGTGGAGTAAGAAGCGGGAATGAGAGAGGTTACAGGGGAGAAGATGTGATGGACACACTTTAATGGGAGGCTGACATGGAGGGAAGGAGACGCGTGGCAGATGGTCTGTGGATGATGAGGAGGAAGGAACACCATGCGGACCCTAAAGGGGAGGTAGATGGACGACACATGGCAGCAGGATAAAGGCGGTTATGGAAGGTGATATGACGGGAGAAGGGCCCATGCAGGCTAAGCACAGGGCAGCTGGGAATGATGGGGCCGTGCGAGCGTCGTTGATCCGGGCGCTAAGATCTCGGTCGTTGGAAAGTTGCACCCTTGATTCCGGACCCCCCCCCCTCCGCTTAAAGGTAGAAAGGCAGGGGGGGTCCGGAATGGTTTTTATCGTCGTTGATCCGGGCGCGCTGATCTGGACCGTCGAAGAGGTGCGCCCTAGATTTCGAACCCCCCCCCCCTCCGCTTAAAGGTAGAAGGGAAGGGGGGGTCCGGAATCACACCTGCGCCATTGATCCGGGCGCCGCGATCCTATCCGTCCAGACTTGCTTTTCATTTAATCATGGGCGCATTAGCACCCGAACTTAGGACAAGTGGGTTTTTAACCCATTCCTTTGCATTCTAACCCCCTTACAAGAAATATCTCTAACATCTGGCTCCATGGGGGATAGAGTCGTC
>ML792319.1:690373-704506 GCA_009831015.1 Picea engelmannii | reverse complement strand
TGGTCTAAACTATTCTCAGATGTCAACGCCAAAGTCAGAGCCTGTAACTTTTGTCAATTGTTCACATGCAAGCAGAAACTCCCAGCATTACCTTTGGTCCTGATTAAAACAAAAGCCTCATTTCAACAATGGGGCTTGGATTTTATAGGCAAAATTAACCCACATTCCAGCGCTCAACACAAATAGATCCTGACCGCTACAGATTATTTCACAAAATGGGTGGAATCTATTCCGACTAGAAAAGCGACAGATTCCATGGTGATAGATTTCTTGGAAGAAAACATATTATCTAAATTTGGCTGTCTCCGAAAAATAGTTGCAGATAATGCCCAGGCATTCAAATCTATGGAAATGGTCATCTTTTTCCAAAAATACAATATTATACTGGGTCATTCTACGACATACTACCCCCAAGGCAATAGGCTCACCGAATCATCAAATAAAAGCTTAATTATCATAATTAAGAAAGTGTTGAACGAAAACAAAAAATCTTGGCATGTGCATTTGAAGCACGCCTTTTGGGCGAATCGGATAGGCACCAAGAAATCGATTGGCACTTATCCATTTCAAATGGTATATGGGACTGACGTAGTGTTACCCATAAATCTTTCCCTACCCATGATGAAACTTTGGCAGGATGAGAAAGAAGAACCAAATCACATCACAAGGAGAATAAATCAGTTGATCGAAGTTCAGCAAAATAGAATGGAAGTGGACGAAAGGCTGCAGAAATATCAAGACAACACGAAAGCAATGTTCGATCATAAGGCTAAAGACAGGGAATTCCTCCCTGACGATTTGGTTTTGAAATGGGATGCCAGGAGAGAAGACTCTTCAAAACATGGAAAATTTGATCATATCTGGTATGGACCATTCAAAGTCATAGCTTTTGAAGGGAAGAACTCGTTTCTGTTAGAAAATATGGACGGTAAAATCCTCAACGCCCCTATCAACAAGCTTTTGAAGGGAAGAACTTGTTTCTGTTAGAAAATCTGGACGGTAAAATCCTCAATGCCCCTATCAACGGGCGTTATCTGAAGCACTATATGCAATAAATGATTTCCAAAATTCCACTGTATATATCGGTTTGTGTTTTCTATTTTTATAGATTTTTGGTAAGTTTTACTTTCATCGCAAATAAAACAGGTTAGTGATCTCCTTGAAGTAGGGATATAAAATATTACACACATTGAATTCCATAAATCTTAAAACCTTGACACTCTTCATGTTGTTTTCTTACAGGATTCCGGCTTATAGCCCAAACTTCAAAAAGAAGAAAATGGATGGTCATGCATCAAGAAATCAGTTCGCCCGAAACTTTTGATAAAAGATAATTTACTAAGATGACAACGAAATGGTAAGGCAAAGGTATGAATTCCTGAAATGTCTAGATTTCAAATGAATATCACCTAGGTGCGACAACGGTCTCATGAGTATGAATATATTCACTCGATGTGTTATCAAAAGAACAAATTTTACTGTGGATTCTAAAAAATTCCCCTGGATAAGATAAAAATAATTAGAATAAACATAAGAAGTAAATCATCCTCAAAGAAAAAGTTCCAAGAGTCAGGATTGCGTTATAACAACTGTGCTTATGAAATCCGAAACCTTCTTTGTCACTCTTTTCCAAATCTTTGGTTTTTTCCCCCTTGAATCCAGACGCCTTACCATGGCCCCCACAGAGGAAGAAGAGGTTACACTTTAGCTCTGAAAGTTGACAGACGAATTTAAAAAAAAAAACCGGGGGGGGGAAGTTCTCACAACTCCTCGACTCCTACTGAACAAAGATATGCATAGGCTAATCCTAACTCTCTTAGTTATTTCAACCGGTTTTGATGATTAGTCTTGCTCAAAATAAGGCCCCTGGAAATAAATTCTCCCATAAGTTTTCCTACAGACTAAGATGTTTTGAAGGTCAAAGGAAAACTGATCCAGAGTAATCAAAGTGAGTTAACAGACCTCTGTTGCAAAATTATACAGAGATATCACCCTTGGTATACTTTATACTAATTGATTTCCCCCACTTCATGTCAAAGAAAAATATAAGACAGATGGTGAAAGGAAATTCAAAAAATTGATGGCCCCCATCTAGTCCAAAAAGAGATGATGAAAGGAAATTCATAAAATGATTGCCCTCATCTTAGCATTTAAATGCAAAGTTACAACTTGAAGTGGTGAAAGAAAATTCAATAAAGGGAATTAGATAACTTCACCGGGGTATTGAACAGGCTCGCTGGCAGTGATGCAATGTTTAAGATATCTGTAAGGCTGTTATACATGAATTGTACTGTACTCTGGTAATTAGTTTTCTTTGAAACCTGATCTCCATCCCAAGTTTGTGCAGGACTCCCTAATTAAAAACGTTGAAATCACTTCACCTTGATGCAAGCAAAATCAACAGAACCTATTCAAATTCCTAAGGTTGTTTTGATTATCTTAAGCAGACCTGAATTCAGTGTTAAGGAAGAGGAAGTCATCGAATGGACTAACATTGAGATAAGAAATTGATTGAGTTTCGAAAGATTTCAGAGATAAGGATGAAAACCCCTTTTTCCTCTGTATCCTCCTTCTGAACAAGTTTCGCAGAAACAAACTAATGACTCCATTTTCCCAATAAAGGCACGTGATCTATTGTTCTTCTCGTCCCGCAGGGAGACGAGATCCCTAGATGGAGCCTATGTTGGAACAATATGCTTTTCTAAAACTTGAGACTAAAGGGAACTTTCTTTTATCTTAAAAAGTTTATTATGGAGCCTCCTTTCTATCAACGATTTAATTTTAATGCAGTTTACTTTGATTTTTCGGGAGTCGGCAGTTCGCGAATTATAAAGAGTCATTGTCCAAGCCTCCTCAAAACCCCAATTCTCGAATCCACGAAAGTGTTAAAAGCTAACGCCACGTTATCAATATATGATAAGGCTAGATGTTAACAAGTCTCATCACGATTTCGCGACTCGAGTTGCCTTCATGCTATGAGTTTCAAGTTCGCGGTATCCAAAACCCCGAAAAACTATGTTTTAATCGCGCTTAACTACAAGATAAAAATGTTTAACTGTCAATAAATCCCATCGCAATTTCGTGATTCAGGATTCCCTGTGTCAAAGTGTTATCAAATTCTCGACCCTCGAAACCTCAATTCCCGAATTCACGAAGAGTTGAATATTAATTCCTAATTGCAATTAATTAAAAGTTTTAAAAATAGATGATTATTGCCTAATCTAATTTCGTTGTGATTTCGCGTTTCAGGATTTACTTATGTCATGATTCTTGGAGACACGATGCTCGAAACTCCGAAACACGAGATACCTAAAGGATCAAGAGCTTAAACGTAATTAACATAACTTTAAAACAACATTAATGATATCAAAATCACTTTTTGCATTTCGCTATTTGGGAGTTTTCCATAACACTCCTTTCAAAACTTTAGTTTTGAATCGCCGATATGTGGCAGTATCTATAATGGATTAATGGAGACATTTTAAACAAAAAGTGTGTATCTCTAGGCGTACTTTCCCCATTAAAGCATTTAATTTGTATCGTCTGTATCAGTACGCTCAATTTAAGATGAGTTAAGGGTAAATAAAGGTTTGTTATCTCGAATTTCATTCTTATTTTCAGATCAGAAGAGAGTCACATTCAGAGGAGCTTACACAATTTCTTCTCTGTAACAGGTTTTCATTTTAGCACAAACGTCATGGCACCCAAAAAAGTTCCTAAGAAGAGTGAGGAGTCTGGTGAAAGCTCAAATCTGAAGGGAGATGTTATATCTGACACCACGCTGCATGCTATTGATTCAGTCAAATCCTGGAGGTAGATTTTCGAGAACTTGGACTATGAGATTAGAAATTGCCCCGAGGATTTCGGGGTTGAAAGGACTGAAAATAAACTCAGAGACATAGCAGAGTCTGAGCTTCATAAAATAGCCACACGACGGAGACTCATGCAATAGAATGACATGATAAGTTGGGATTTGGATAAAGTCGACATTCAGACAAGGAGCATTATAAACAGTTAAGGGGTCGTCGTCAACTTGTTCAAACCAGAGCACATCCAAGTAATGTATAAATTGTCTCCTACTTCTAAATACATTTATAATGCCAAATTTGTAGAGGAATTTCAAAGAAAGGAATGCACAGAAGCTGATCAAACATATCTAGATATAATCAAAGACTGGTGGGGAGTTCAAGCGAAATTTAGAGCCAATACCCATGGCATGTATGACACGGCCTCGTTAAACGAATACATGGTGTATATATCTTTGATGTTGTGTAGACTTTTCGAGAGGAAAAACCCTACCCATTTCCCTGCAGAATGGGTGCCACTTCTACACGAAGTAGCCAAGGGTTACAGTTTCAACTGGGGTAAAATTTTATCTGATAATCTAGCTAAGGAGATTTCAAATTACCAAAAGGAAAAATTGAACGACCGACGTGTATCTTTTTACATGTCTGCTTATATTATGGATGCTATCTGTTACACGACTCCATTCCCCTTGATGAATTGGAGCTGGAATCCAGCCTGTACTGAACCCATCCATGTTTATCACTCTAAACTATGGGAGGAGAATGTTAAGGATTCCTTTTACAAGGTCTGCCACCATGTAGTGATACCTGTGCACCAAATTCTATATGGTTGCGCACTCCCTCGTATTTTAGAGTCGATCATGGGGAACCTCAAAACGATTGCGGATTGGTTTATTGAATAAAGTTTCTCCTATGTCAAGGTTTTCGGGTGCTCGATTCCCCCTTACACACTTCCAAATTTCCTTCATGATAGACTGGTATGCAGGGAGGTGGCCTATCAAATACTAAGAGGTGGTATTAGCACAAAATTGAAAGTTGTTCAGAAGAATTTCTGGACAGTTTTTCCTGTACAGATTGGGAAATTTTCACTGCTTAACTTTGGTCATTCCAAGGTAGAAGAGGCAACAATAGAAGACATCAAATTGGTAGATCTTGAACTCAGAAAACATGATCCTTATAAAATTGTGGGAAACCATCTTGTTCATTGCAATATGAAAATGTATGAACATGAAAATTCTCCCTACAACAATATATTCAAAGGAGCCAGAGCCTATGAGGAAGTATTAGACAGAGTTCAGGCATTATCACCCGACCTACAGGCCAGTTTTCTGACTTTCCAGAAGCACAGACGATGTAGTTTACCGAGGATACTACAGGGAGAATCAACAACCCCTCCTCTAGCTCAAGGGAGTATTCCCCCAGGTTTCGGATCATATGCTCATGATAATGGGACTACAGAAGAAAATCCAAAGGATACTGAAGATTCTTCACAAAAATCAGAATCTTCACAAATAGAACACCCGAGGTCGAAAACAAAAGTTAGGCTTGAGACACTTTTAAAGTCAGGTCAAACGATTCCTCCTTTACCATCGACTATTCCTACTGATATCTCCAAAATAGTGGGAGAAACACAATCTACAGAGTTGGGCAGCCCTATTGCATCATTGACCCCCTTGCAATCAACCTCTGGGACTCCTCATCTGGAAGCTATGTATGTAAGTGACCTTACTCCTCTCTCTAGAGACGAGATACCCTCTTCTGACTACTTCTTTAGTAAGAAGAGGAAAGTTGTAGTAAAAATGGAAATGCATTCGAGAGAAGGCACAATGGTGAGAAAACATAGAGTGTTTGTAGATGGGCAGAACCTAGAAGAGGAAGAGTTTGCCACAAAAGTAGCAGGCTCCATTGGGGCTTTGGAAACAACAAATGTATTCTCAGTAGACATTCTGAAAACAAGGATGAGGCAGAAGAACCAAATGATAGCCCAGTTGCAAGGCCAAGTTAGAAATACAGAAAATAACATCACAGACGAGGTAAATAAAGGACTCGAGCAAGCCAAAGCCGTTGATAAACAAGAAATTCAATCGCTCAAGTCTAGTTTAGATGAAGCGAACAAGAAGATGCAAATAAGTCAAGTACAGGTTATTCGGCAAGAAGAATTAGTGAGAAAATTACAGGCTGAGTTGAAGTCCATTGAAGAACAAGTTGTAAATATGACATCATTTCAAACCCAAGCATTGGAGGTGCATGAGAAACTGCAAACAGAACAATGTGACATGCTTTCTAAAATAGAAATCTTTCAAAAATACTTCCTGGAAATAAGCTACTCACTAGATAACATTGCTTTCAGGGAAAAAGAGGCTACAACAGGGCGCGCTGCCTTTCAAAAGGTAGTGACATTCTCGACTAGAGAGGAAGTACCAGCAGTCACAAAGTTGAATGTAGGAGAACAGATCAGGGGAGATGTCATATTAAAAACATGGGAGGCCAATATTGTTGAAAGCAGGAAAATGGCAAGAGAAGTTAAGAAAGAGTGTGAAGAAGTGTTTGATCAACTAGATACAAAAACACTGGGCATCGGTAGAGGCGATTGTCCTGGGCTATCAGGACATATCAATGTTGTAAGACATCAGATGCATATCAAGGAGAGATATAATGAATCTCATCTCGAAATTTCATAATTGAAACAGCTTGACATCACCCAAGTGGATAAGTGGCTAATAAAGCCAAATCTACAGTTGCAATTGACAAAGCTTGAGAAGGGAAAGGTTGAAGACTGGCTTCCCAAAATTAAGAGGAAATTGTATATGTTCGAAGCAAAGGACACGACAGAACCTTCCAAAATTTTGGTGCAGTTTCTAGACAGGTGTGTCAAGTGTTCGAGACCGAGCGAAGGAAGCACTCCAAAGAAATGATTAAGTAACTCATGTATACTCATCTTTGTCTGATTGGTAGAAAAATAAAAGTAACCGAGCAAAACGGTTTGAATTTTGTATTCAGTAACTGTTAACACCTAGGAGATTAGAAGAATACCAACCGTCTGGGGTTGATGCTTTTCTTTGTATAAATACAATTTTGAAAGATAGAACTAGGGCCTTTTTTCCTTTGGCCGATTGTAAAAGGGAAATTTTCTTTCGCCAGAATTAATACAAAGCAAATCGAAGACTCTGTATTCCGTCAAGACTAAGTTATGTGTTTTCTTTTGTTATTTCTCATTTAGCTTCATTTCTTATATATATCTTTGATGAATGCTTAGCTACAATTTAGTACAACCTCTACTGTGGTGATCAATTATTTTAGTCATCTAATCGTTTACAACTTTTCCTCTATATCAGCTATCAGCAGGTACAAGACCTGTGAATTATTTAGATTTCTATATCTTATGCTTCATCAAAGTTTTTCTTGTCCATTTCCTTCTTCTGTCACAAGGTGAGATTCTTCCTTGATTGAAGCCTCACATTGTTCGATAGCTTAATGTTTTCTTTTGTTTCATGCATGGTTTTCAAATTTAACTCAGTTACAGAAAACGACCTTTGATTTTGTTATACTATTAATTCGAATTTGAGAATTTTTCTCATATAATCTAAAATTGAAACAACAACCTAAAAAGAAACAAACCCTTTAAAACTATGTTCCTCCATGACTGTGCCCGTTGTAAGACAGTCCAATATCGAACCCATTCTCTGAGATCAAACCAGCATCGTTTTAAACCTTTTTGATACCATCTTGAAAACTGCTACCACCCGGGTCGAACTCGAACGTTCATGGGTAGCCATTGAACGGGACATAAGCATTCAGGAACAATTAGAAGCTAGACAAAGACAACTTCGAAATCGTCCTTAGCTTCTTTTACTAAAAGTTGTTTTCTTCCTTTTATATCATTCACCCTCTTTTTGGATGCCTAGACTCTATACTTTATAGCCTTAAGTACAGACTCTGGAACAACAGGACCTGGGAGTCCATTTGGTCAGAAGTTTGCTTCATATTATGAGGGTTCGGGTTGTTCCAGCAGGCAACAAACTTCACTCTTGGATTGCTTTCAGAGGGCTTGTTGGGCTCTGTTCTATGAGGTGATACATGTTCTCCCTATTGATACTTGTGATTGAGTTGGTTGATGGATGGGTAGATTTTGGTTCCACGAGGGTACCTTTACAGGTTCATATTTTTTATAGCAGGCCCAATAATCACAAGTTTAGCATGAGGATCCAGGAGTGGGGGATCCAGTATGTATACCTTGAGCAGAAAATCATGATCAGAGTAGTGCAGCGTCAATGTGATGGTCCCTGTCAGAGACTAGCATGGGACCCTGGGATTGCAGGCATGGGCATTTCATTGACTGATAGAGGCGAGTGGATATTTGTAGGGGAAAATCACTTTGATTTTCCAGTGAGCTTCAATTTTTGGGGGGAGCACGTCACTTTTTAGTGATTCGTTAAGGTATGGTAGTACCTCATTATGGCAGCAACACGTTTAGTTTATTATCACCATAAAAAACTTATGTGAGAAATCGAGTTTTCGAGACTTAGCAAGGTGCTAAACCGATGTCGAGGCGTGACAAACTAGAGGATAGGGCCAAGTCTGGTGGGAGAAGGCTATATCTGGTGGGCACTAAGTTGATGGGACACAATAGGTAGAAGATTGCAAGCACACCAGATCAACGGTCGGGGATCGTTTTGGGGGGAGGAGTTGCATGGAAGATAATTCTCGAAAGCGGGACGAAAAGTAAACCACGGTTTTGGGTTAGGACCATGTGGCGCCACTAGGTGCATTTTAGGGAGAGAAGCGAGTTTCCCCAAACCACTTCCTCGTGCCCCCGAAATCAGGAAAGTATATAAAAGGGTTGTTTTTCATCTATTTTATTATTTTTCAAATATTGGAACATTGAAAGTTGACGCGACCACTCCATTCAAACTGAAGCTCAACAGTATGCCAAGCTCACGCCTTTTCCGCTCGTCTATAGGGATTTTTCATCACCACCATGGACCCTATCATAATTTCAGTAGCAGAGCAAGGCCCCGTGTCAAACGAAAAATCCCTAATTGACCGAGATTCAGATGTGTTCGACATTGTAATCGCCATTTCTCCCATCTCTGTGTCCAGAGCTAATCTGTCAAATAATGTAGGGAAGCAATACCCTTACTTGAAGTAGTCCAGGCCACTATAGTCCCTTACGTTGTCGAGGTCATGTTCCCTTTCCCCGAATTCATAAGGTGGTGTGCAGAGCAGTATTCACAGGAAGAGAAAGTTGTCGTAAATAAACAGGGGTATGAGGTCCTATGTAGGGTAGAGAGTCTGTCAATTCGAGGCACCCTCGACATACCAAAGTCCTTCTCCACAGTTTCTGAACCATTTGAGGAAGAAAAGCTAATTAGGGTTTACAAGGAGTGTCCATCAGAAGTCGAAGACCTATTCTTACAGAAAATTGTCAAACCAGAGCATCTTTCTGAAAGTTTGTCTTTGCCAATGAGTGTGAGTGTCATGGTTATTGAGGTCCAATGGGTTTGTTCCCTACTGAGTCAAATTTTAGGTCTATATAATAACAGGCATGTGGTTGAGGTCATGTTGGGTTTTCTGTTAGCATTTTTCAGTCAAATTCTAGTTCGTCAGTCCATTTCAGTTTCGATCAATTCATAGCTAATGATATCCACAAACAGCTAGTAAATTTTCAGTCACTAAGACATTTCAGATATTACACATACTTGTTGAATATTTTCCTGGAAACAAGTAAGAGAGAGTTCCCTGAAGAAGCATTCATATCAATTGAATGTAAAAGGATCACATTGCTCATTTTCATCAACAAGGTCATGTCCATGGTTTACATCTTGATTTTCAACACCAGCCTACCAAGAGTACTGGATGACGTGAGGAGCTATTTATGGCCAAATCCAGAAAACAAGGTAGGGGACTAGATATTGTTCATGCATTCAACAGTGGTCTGGGTTTATGGTTTTCATGAATCCCCCTATCTTATGCCTATTTTTCTGACACCCAGAGTCTTTTCCCTTGAATTCATTAGGCAAAGAATCATATCAGAGACAGAGCATTTCTTAAAATTGCACAAAGCCTCCAACCTCAAATTCTCTTTCATCATTGGACCCTTCATTGTTAAGACCGGATCATGCTTATCTCAGATCCAGAAAAAGCTCAAGGAGTTTGGATTTGCACAACTATAGTGAAGAATATATGATCCACATCAGATCATATCCAAGAGAAGACTGATGAAAAAACATGCCCCTTATGAGCATGAACATGTTGAGGGTTTTGACAAATTGGAAAATATAGAAGTTTGTGTTGATATGGAGGCAACCCTGGAACAAGCTCAAACACAACAAACTCCTCATAACCTGATAGTTAAAGTCCCCAAATTAAGTGTTTACAGCAAGAGAAGCAGTTCAGAGGCCCTGGGAACCAGTGATCAGCAGAATGCCCCTAAGAAGATGAAGATCACACAATCCCCACAGATAGTGGATCTAGAGGAGGAAGAGCCTAAAGAACAAGTGAATATGGATATGGTGGAGAGTGGCACCAGCATTGTATAGGTTTAGAAAGGAAGAAAGCTCCAAAGTGAAGGCAGCTCAAGAACTTTCAACAAAAAAAATCACATCTTTGATAAGGAATCTGGAGCAGCTTATCAATCTAAAGAAGATTTGGAAAAACAATATGTTGAGAAAGGAAATTTGATTATGGGTGAAATGAGGGATTTAGTCCCTGAAGTACAAAATATTTCTCAACAAAAGTCTTCTATGTTCACAATAAGAGATATAGAGAAGAGGAAATTTAATATAGCAATTGCAAATGAAGACAAAGTGTCTGAAATCAAGATAAAATATGACAACATGAGTGCTCCAGACAAAGTAAAATTCCACAGGAATACCAATGATATGTTGTATTTTGATTACTTGGGTCTAAGTCTAAAGAATTGAAAGATGTCAACTTATGCAATAAAGTTGGAAGGGAAGTTAAGGCAAAAAAGGCATCCAACAGAGCTTGGCGAACTCAGGTCAAAAGGCTAGAATCTGAAGGCCCTCAAGGGGTGAAATCCTCATTGGATGAAAAGGACAAGCTGATTCAAAGCTTGAAGAAGAAACTAAAAATGTCTTCCAAAAATCATCCACAAATAGCATAATTGATTGCTCTAGAACAGGAAAAGGAAGCATTTCGACAAGAGGCATTGAACTACAAGGCTAAGGTATTACAACTAGAACAAGAAAAGGTGAATTGGTCACAATGACAAACAAAATTACTGAACATGGTTGTAGTTGTGCCTCCTGCTGTAGAAGTTGGGCCAAGCACTGAATGACTTGTCTAGGATATGTCACAAGTTATCTTGAAGGTAGGAGAAATCAAGGGGTTTGTTAGGGACCTAACCCCTCACATAGGTAGAACAATGTATTTTGATGTAATAAAGGTCAATATTAATAAGGCCTTGCAATAAAGTAGAATAAGTCGAATGTAAAAAGAGCTAATAGAAGCTTCCACTTCTAGAAGGATCTTCCTCTAGATGGTTCTCTTGATAGACATATTTAGTATAAATAGGAGTCGAGGGTATGAGAACCCTAGCTTGGATATTATTGTAATAGAGCTCTGCTCAACTGGAGGTTTCCCCCTCGAAGAGGCAAGTGAACATTGCTCTCAGTAATCGAAGTGCTCTTTCTAGTGTTATTCTGTTATCATCTCAGTATTATTGTGGTGTTATTCTTGTTATATTGTTGTTCATCTGCCATTTCTAGCATTTTATTTATGTTTTGCGTACTTTTTAGATCTGATATATTATAAGTGGTATCAGAGCACTTTCCTCGGCAGAAAATTGTGGGTTAAATTTTTTTCAGGGTAGAGACGTATTCAGACGTCTTTAAGCTACATAGATCTGTCATTACGTGCATAAACCGGAGGTTGAGGGATTCATACACATAGGAAATACAAGTGGTTCTTAAGCACACATATGTTGGCTCCCTTATAACCCCTATTGGTACCCCTTGGAGTGGTAGCGCATCAGACAGCACATGTATACGGATCAGCCTAGATTTCCTGAAGCCCTCTTTAGATAAACCGATTGGTTGCCTGACTGCTATAGTGCCACCGAGAACATCACTTGGGAAGATACTCTCTAGTACCTGGGTATTTGGGTAGTACGACTAAGGGCACAGTCTAACCTCCTTAGTTAGTTCCCTGAGATATTGGGTTGAGTACTACTGTTGGACCCCGCACGTATATCAGAGAGATATAGAAAAGGGAAAACCCTTGTCTATAGAACCCTTGAATACCTAACCCTTGGGGACAGAAACAAAAAATAAAACAGACAAGATATATTGCCGCGCAACTATGTTCAAGTTTCCAAATCACTACACATTTCTTCATGGTTAAGCATTTGGGCATTTCATCACTGTAGTATTCTTCAGACCGGAGTATAACTTCACAGGTGTGAAAAAAAAAAAAAAAACTGGAAATTTTTGCACCATTATTTGAGATCTATTCCATTGGATTTATCTCTTCACCCTTATCACATTCATACATGTCATTTTTTAGCAAAATTTTTGACTCCACCCGCCCCTTTTCGGTCCCCTCGTCATCATGGCCCATACCCGTAGCCAAGACTTGGAAGCTCACTTCAATACCTTGCAATCTAATTTCACAGAGACCCAACAAGAAGTAAAACAACTCAGTGCCAATATTTCCACAATCAATACAAATATGCAGTCCTCCATCGCCGCCTCAATCGAGGAACTCAAACAAGACATGACTACCCAACTTGAATCTGTCGTTTCGACGATATGCACCAAACTACATATCCTTGCAGATACCCCTTTATCTGACCCACATTTGCATACCAAAGATGAAACTTCCTCTCATTCCCATAATTTTCATCCCCATCACTTTCAACGTGACCTACGCCTTCCCCAAGTGGATGTGACCAAATTTGATGGCCTGGATCCCACTGGTTGGGTAACTCAAATGGAACATTATTTCTCTTTGTACAACATTACAGATGACTTGGCCAAACTCCGGTATGGTGTTCTCAATCTAGATCAAGAATGTTGGCAATGGTGGAAATGGAGAAAAACTTCCCGTCAAGGGTATGTTGCTTGGACACACTTTGTAGCAGAGATTTATGAAAACTTTGACACCGAAACCAACCATTTAGGCCATTTGACAAAATTGAAACAATCTGGCACAGTGGAAGACTTTATAACTACTTTTGAGTGACTGGCTTTTCGTACAGAGGGCATGTCTGATGCTTTTTTTCGAGAATGTTTTATCAGTGGCCTCAAGGATGAGATCCATGCCCGTGTCCTCATGGCTCGGCCTCAGAGTTGGGTGGAGGCTACTAAATGAGCTAAGGAAGCACAACAGGTTGTCTCTTCTCAAAACCAGAAACCCTCCTTTATTCCTCGTACTAAACTAGTAAACCCCACCCCTCCTTACACTCCATTAAAGATCCAAAAATTGTACCGGGCCAAAATGGTTGAACGCCAACTCAAAGGCCTTTGTTATAATTATGATGACAAATATTTTCCGAGCCACAAGTGTAAGGAACAAAATATTTTTATGGCCATCTCGGAGGATGTTTCGGAAGAGGATGTTGAAACTCCCCTTATTTCTGAGTCACCTGAACCCACGGACATAACCCCTCCCTCAAACCCTCCCGAAGTAGAACCGGTAATTTCCCTAAATGCTCTCACTGGCTTCTCTGCTCCCCAAACCCTCAATCTAAATGGTTACATCAAGCGTAGGAAGGTCATCATCCTTGTCGATAGTGGAAGCACCCATAATTTTATTCATCGCCGCATTTCCCAAGAAACTCATTGTTACATCCATGCATTCAATAATTTCCAAATCATGATTGCCAATGGTGGCTCCATGAAATGTGGAGGGTGTTGTGAAAATGTGTGTCTCCAAATTGGTGACTACCACCTGAAATATCATATGTTTTCTATCGACATGGGTGGTTGTGACATTGTGTTGGGTGCAGACTGGCTAAGGACTTTGGGTCCTATTGTCAGGCTGCTAAATTGTAGCTTTTAAGTGTCCTGAATCACTAAATTGTCAAACCAGGGCTAGTATACTTCGAGTTGATACACAGTATGTGCAGGCAAGCGTCTAGTCTTTTATTCAAATGCTATCCTAAAAATAAAGCACACACCTATTCTAAGAATTTGAATTCTGATGACTAACTCAAAACTGATCATTTCCTATGAAATCATAAACAGAAGCAAAACAGTCTAGTACTCAAAGGCTAAGATTGTTATTTCTGTTCAAAAGCACAATTCTACAAAATCATTCTAACTCTGTGTTTAACCATCTACCATCAGCATTATCATTTAAGTCA
>ML792319.1:674937-690273 GCA_009831015.1 Picea engelmannii | reverse complement strand
CCTTACTACAACACTAAGTGCTTTTGGAATTGAGCATATATAGTGCGCAGCTATCTTTGAAACAAAAGACTTCCCTGGGTTGATAATTTATGTTTCACTTGGTTGTTTGAAATTAATTAAGCAATTATAGTGACCAACAGCAGCAACAATTCATATTAAACAGAGGTTCAGCATAATCAATAACAATAACAACAGTAATGGTAATCGTGTCTTCGTGTGTAACCCGTTCTCAGCAATGAACGCGGGTTTATATCCCATTCATATTGTTTGTAACAGTCTAAAAACAAAGAAAACGGAAAGCAACGGATCCCTGATCTGAGAGTAGTCTTGTAACGAAACTGAAAAAACTCGTTTCACAACTTCGTGACACGTAGTGTCACGAAGTGTGAACACTTGAAGCATACTCGATCCAAAGTAATCATCACACTCTCGAGCACTCTGTGGCAACGGCTCCAGCTGGCATGTGACTCTGCTATCCCTTCATCGAACCATAACGCATGCCATGATGCATCGGTTTCGAACCGCTCCACTGGTACCGCTACGGTGTGAGTTGGTACCTGGTACCGGAACCCTGCGCCAAGAATAGCAATGGTACCTACCCAAGTGATATTANCTCATTTATCAAATTAAAGTATTAAAAATGCATAATAATAACTTGAATTTCAAAGATACCTTAGGTGACCCCTTTGAGTGGGAAAGGGCTGTTGATTATATCAAAAGGAGGTCAAAAAGGGTGGTACTGGCATATAATTGGAGGTCAATGGTATGTAGTATGGGCAAAGAACATGGTCAAAACCGGGGACCAACACCTATTCTCATGGATTTCAAGGAATTAACCATGCAATTCGACCAAGAGGGGAAAAACTATAAGTTCCAAGGCATCCCTATTGGTTCACCTGAGATCATTAGTTCACATCGCATGGAAAATTTGCTCAAAAAAAGGTCCTTCTGGCATTATTGCCCAACTCCATGCCATATAGGCAACCGAGACACCCTCTGTGTTGCAAGACCTCCAATCCATCATCTCTAAATATCAGTTAGTCTTTTCTACTCCCCAGGGACTCCCGCCTTCCTGTGGTGTTCATGATCATTCCACTCCCCTTATACTAGGAAGCCTTCCTCCCAATATCCGTCCCTATCGTCACCCTTTTTCCCAAAAAAATGAAATTGAGAAAATGGTTCAAGAACTGCTTAACACAGGTGTTATCCACCCTAGTATAAGCCCCTAATATTCTCCTATGGTCATGGTCCTAAAGAAAGAAGGTTCTTGGAGCATGTGTCCTAACTTCCGCGCCCTCAACAAACTCACCATTAAAGACAATTTTCTCATTCCTGTTATTGATGACCTCTTGGATGATTTGAGTGGCACCTAGTTCTTTACTAAACTCTATCTTCGTTCTGGCTACCACCAGATATGTATGAAAGAGGCAGACATTCCTAAGACTGCCTTTAGAACTCATGAGGGCCACTATGAGTTTTTGGGCATGCCCTTTGGCTTGTGTAATGGCCCCTCCACCTTCCAAAGCCTCATGAATCATGTCTTTTGCCCTTTTCTACGTCATTTTGTCTTAGTTTTCTTTGATGATATCCTCATCTATAGAAAAACCTGGAAATACCATCTTGCTTATGTGGACTACATTCTCCATGTACTCTCTCAGCACCAACTTTTCCTGAAACAATCTAAATATGCTTTTGGCGCCTCAGAAGTCGAGTACTTGGGTCATCTTGTTGGCAAGAATGGCGTTAGGGTGGGTCCTAAAAAGATTGAAGCTATGCAAGACTAGCCTCACCCAAAGACTCTCAAAAGATTGCGAGGATTTATGGGCTTAACAGGTTATTATCGCAAGTTTGTTAAGAATTATGGAAAGATTGCGACACCTCTCACCACACTCCTTAAAAAGAAGTCTTTCACTTGGACTACAGTAGCTGCTCAGGATTTTCAAACCTTGAATATGGCCATGTGCACCACTCCAGTCCTGGGCCTTCCTGATTTCACAAATACCTTTGTCCTAGAATGTGATGCTTCAGGGAAAGGTATTGGCGTTTTCCTTATGTAAGAGGGTCGGCCTTTGGCCTTTACCAGCAAACAACTGTCTGAAATTTTTTTGGGTAAATCAATCTATGAAAAGGAAATGTTGGTTATTCTGCATGTTGTTGATCTGTCGTGCCCTTATCTATTGGGGCAACGCTTCTAAACTAAGACAGATCATCAAAGCCTCAAGTATTTTCTGGAACAACGCATTTTCTCCCCAGAGCAACAAAAATGGGTGACTAAGCTCTTTGGATATGATTATGAGATCATTTACAAGAAAGGAAAAGACAATGTGGTTGTGGATGCACTTTCCCGAAAATATGAAGATGAAGGCTTCCTTTTTTCTCTCTCCTTCATTGTACCAGATTGGCTCCAAGCCATTCACCAAGAATGGCTACATAATCCCAAACGTTCGCATCTGATACAACAATTGAAGTCCAATTCTCCAGTTTCCCCAGGGTACTCTTGGCTCCATGATGAGCTTCGATACAAAGGCCATTTGTATTTAAGTAAACAATCAAAACTTAAATCCACATTGCTTTCTGAGCTTCATGCTACACCCATAGCTGGGCACTCTGGGTTTACCAAAACCTATGACAGGGTCAAACGTTCATTTTTCTGGGATAGTATGAAAACATATATCCGTAATTTTGTGGCCGATTGTGATGTGTGTCAATGCAACAAGGGAGAAACAATCAAATCTCCTGGCACACTACAACCGCTTCCGATTCCACCTGCTATTTGGAGGGATATCTCTATGGATTTTATTACAGGCTTACCTAAATCAAGCAATAAACCAGTCATCATGGTGGTATTTGATCGCCTTATCAAGTATTCTCATTTATGTGCTCTTCAACACCCATTTACAGCATCTACAGTGACTCAACTTTTCATGGATCAGGTCTTCAAGCTTCATGGCATGTCGCATTCTATTGTTTCTAATCACGACCGAACTTTCACCATCAATTTTTGGCAAGAACTATTCAAGATACAAGGCACCCAATTTCATCTCATCACAGCTTATCATCCCCAGACGGATGGTCAAACTGAAGTTGTCAATAAGTGTTTGGAAACATATTTGAGGTGTTTTGCATCAAAAAAGAAAAATCAGTGGGCTCAATGGTTACCCCTAGTTGAATGGTGGTACAACACTTCATACCATGCATCTGCTCGCATGAATCCTTTTGAAGCGGTATATGTACAAAATCCACCATCAGTTCTCTCATATTTACCAGGTGTCTCGAAGGTCCAGGCAGTTGACCAAATGCTTACAGTTCGAGAGTCTATTCTTCGTACCCTCAAAGAGAATTTGTTCATGGCCCAGAATCGCATGAAGCAATAAGCAAATCAAGGTCACTCTAAATGTCATTTTGTAGAAGGGGATCAGGGGTTTCTTCGACTGCAATCTTACAAGCAAACTTCCCTCAAGGCCGACCATTTTTAGAAGCTGGCACCCAAATTTTATGGTCCTTATACAGTTCTCAAGCGTGTGGGACAGGTGGCCTATCAGTTAGCTTTTCCCAATCATTATAAGCTACATCTTGTTTTTCATGTTTCATGCTTAAAGAAGGTGATTGGAACTAAGTGTCAAACTCAAACCAACCTTCTCGAGTTGGATGAAGAAGGATCCATTTGGATACAACCACAAGCAATTTTGGACCAGCATGAGCATCACCTGCGTCAGCAAACCATGAATGAAGTGTTAGTTGAGTGGAAAGATACAACTCCAACAGATGCCACTTGGGAACCAGCTACCATTCTGCAGCAATTTCCACATATCAAGCCTTGAGGACAAGGCTGTTTTTAAGGGGGAGGACATGTTAGGGACCTAACCCCTCACATAGGTAGAACAATGTATTCCGATGTAATAAATATCAATATTAATAAGGCCTTGCAATAAAGTAGAATAAGTTGAATGTAAGAAGACCTAATAGAAGCTTTCACTTCTAGAAGTATCTTCCTCTAGATGGTTCTCTTGATAGGCATATTTAGTATAAATAGGAGTCAAGGGTATGAGAACACTAGCTTTGATATTATTGTAATAGAGCTCTCCTCGACTGGAGGTTGTCCCCTCGAAGAGGCAAGTGAACATTGCTCTCAGTAATTGAAGTGCTCTTTCTGGTGTTATTATGTTATCATCTCAGTATTATTCTGGTGTTATTCTGGTTATATTGTTGTTCATCTGCCATTTCTAGCATTTTATTTTTGTTCTGCATACTTTTTAGATCTGGTATATTACAGGGTTAAATGGAGACATAGATAAATTGAAGCAGGAAATGAAAACAAAAGATGAAAGGATGGCTCAATTTCAAAAGGAGAATCAAGCTTTGCAGGAGAGGATAGACTAGCTGAAAATAAGATTGAGAGGCAAATGACTATTGCAGGGATCCAAACACATCATCTGGGATTCTATTGTTGTTGAAGCTGCCAAGTTCAAAGTGTACTTAAACTTCATAAATGATAAAGACATCATGGCCATCACATCCAAAAGCAGGTGCATTGTTGTAAATGAGACCTTAGCAAAGAAATCATCAAAGTGGGCCCAAAATGCAATAAACCTGCTAAATTCCATCCCTACTACAGAACATCAGACCATTGGGGTCAAAGATAGAACTGCATTGATCATCTGGGCCAGGAGGGTTATTTCCAAGCATAACCTGCTAAAATCAGTCCAGACTAAAGCCACACAAATGGAGCAAAGTGTACATAAATTCAAGGATATGTTTGAAGAGTTGTTCATCAAAGGCCTCCCACCATTTTGGGATGGAAAAGGAAAAATATGTGATCAAGAGGAATACAACTCTCACCTCACTCAATGCAGAATGGATCACTCCAAGTTTGAAAACCTGGAGGAAAACTTGAAAGGAGCAACCCTGGTTGAACATTGCATTACAGATTTTGAGATTTTGAATCATTTCAAAACAATGAATATTGGACTACCAGTCATGACATATGCCTCTTGCATTGACCTGGAGATCCTAATCAAAGAAATGATGGACTATGATATACCTTTTGACTTGCAATGGAAGGAGATAGTGTGGTTGGGTAAAACAAAGTGTAGTTTTCCAGGATCCAGGAAATGATTTCGAGATGTCATTGAATATGGCAGATCAGACAAAAGACTAGAATAGAACAAGTGGAAAAGGAAGAAGATGAAGCATCAGGGGAATCAGTAGTTGGATCATAAAACGTTTTTCTGTTAATCATTGTAATTGGTTCCCATGCTGAAACTGTCATTTGTAATCATTATAATCAATTTTAGAAGTTGAAACGTTTCAGTTCAACAATTATAATCGGTTTCTAACTAAAGGAACTTGAATTTTATAAGTATTAGAAGTTCCAAATGTATTAATGTTGGCAGAAGTGCAAGGGCACATTTTTAGTTGTTAGGAACTCAATTGTGATTTTCTGGAGCTGAATTGAATACATATGCAGAAGCCTTTGAAGTCTCTATGAAAAGATTCTAATGGTGGTGATATGATTTTTGTCTTCTCTCCTTGTATGTATTTCCTGTGTTTTCTAATTTCATTTACATTGTCTTCTATTTAAATTGAATAGTTTAAAGGCCCAAAATTCATCTTGTGATGCTCTTGGCTTAAGCAATTTAAACTGTGTTAAGTTATTCCTAACTAATTCAGAGTTCATTTCATTAATGCTTTGATGCAGTTACTTGTTTTCTTCTTCTTCTTACACGCTGCAAACTACAATTTATAACTCAGATTCATCGCCTCACTTAGCCTTTATCCTCTGGAGAGTCCTACTGGCCAGTCAGTGTTTTCATTCATTTTCAAAATTTGACTCCATAGCCCTAAGTGTCCCTCCCCTTCCTTGCCAACAAATTTATAAAACCCTCCAAAAAACAACAAACCTAGCCATCGATTGACAAAGAAACACAAAGTGACATGAGAGATCCCTCTCTGAGTTGAGCAGGCTAGTACCCAGCTCTAAAGTTGGTTTGTAGGTTACCTCTATCATTTGTTTATCAGCCGAACAAATTTACAGAGTGTTAACATTCTGGCGCCGCTGTCGGGGATTGAAAGTGAAATCTTCCCTGAGAAAATAACAACTTAAAGCTTCAGATTTTATTCCTGAGGATGACAGTGAATCAAACACCTTATTGGCTGAGACTAAATTTACCCTAGCGACTCTGTTACAAAGATACCAGTAGCACAAAGTAGTTTGAGCTAGAAATCCTGGCTTCCAAGAGAATCCACACCAGGAGAAACTCAGACCCAGAAGTTTTGATCCCTGTGTATGATCCTGAGAAGATTGTACACAAAAGAAAAGAAAAGAAAATAAGCCCAGTTTTGTGCTTAGAAAGATATCTATCCTTGCCCAAAGATGGAGTAACAAGCATTGAAGACCTTGATTTTGATGTGAAATTTGAGCAAACTTTGTTCAGAACTAATTCTGAGTCTTGTTTAAACGAAGTCATCTTTGATAAGAAGAGGCTCCAAGATTTAATTTTAGTTTCCTCTACCAAACCTATTGTGATTCATACTCAGAACCAACAGCCACTTCAAGTCCTTACAGCAACCATGGGAGCTAGGTTTTCCCCTCTTGTTCTACCTGCTCAGTTACATGATTTGCCCCGGGAGTATAATCTAAGGATTAAGTTGTATGATGCTGAAGGCAATGTGTCAGCCCAAAAGCATCTAGATTGGTTCAATGATTTTATAGACTTAGAAGAAGTATATTTTGAGGATGCAGAAATGAGGTTGTTTGCACAAAGCCTTGCAGGAGAAGTCAGAAAGTGGTTCAGAGCTCTCCCAACAAACAGTATCACAAATTTCTAAGCCTTTGAAACTAGTTTTCTTACAAAGTTGGGTGACAAGAAAAACTCCCTTCAATTGTTAACTCAGTATAACAACATGAAAATGTCACCTAATGAAACATTGCAGGAGTTTTTAGCAAGATGTATAAAGGTCTATAATTTAATTCCTATTGAAGTAAAACCCCCTCCTAATAAGTTGCTCAACTTAGATATGTTGAATTTTTTGAAAGTGATTTTGCTTTGTTGTTGAGGGAAAGAAGATCTACTTCATTAAATGATATGATGAATGATGCAATATAAGTTGAAGTGAATCTAATGGCTTCAGGAAAGATCATATCTAACTCTGACAGGGACATGAACAAGGTTCAAGATAAGGCACAACCTTCAACCTCATAAACATCAGAAGAAAGGTTTGAAACGATGATGAAAACTATGGAGAAAATGATGGAGATAATGGATTTAGATAATAAGCCTAACACCAGAGAACAGGCTGATGTTCTACCCAGGAATCAGAGAAGACCAACAGTCCCACAAATCAGACAAAGAGATCAGAGGAATCAGGGGGATCAACAAATAAGACTTCCTTTTCAAAATAATTATGTAAATGAGAATTGTGATGAAAATTTTGAAGACAACATGCATTGATGTGATGGTGATGAAACAAAGGTATTTTTGACTAAAGACGAACATGATCAGTTCATGGATGCTAATGAAATATTCATGAAGGAAAATGATGGGAGGTTGTCAGTAGAAAGAGGAGATTACCAAACAGGGATGCAGAATGCCATCATGCAATTTCAGAAACAGTACAATCTTCGAAACAAAAAGGTGCCTGCAAACCCTCCAAAGGGAAATCTTACCAAAGAAGCTCATAATAACATACCTTCTTCAAGTCAGTCTAAAAAGGATTCTGCTGCAAAAGATGTTGTGGACAAAGGAAAGCAGAAGGAAGAATCACAAAAGAAGGTACCTGAAACAAGAAAGGAGACAGTCATCAAAGAGGTAGAGAAAACCTCATCCTCGTTTAATTTTGAAAGTGAGATGGCCAAGATTAAAATCTCTATACCAGTCAACGAATTGATAAAGAACAGTGAATATAGAAATCAGATCATCAAGATGTTCAAGATGGAACAAACTTCTGACACTTTGAACATACAAGATGATCATCCTGCCATCTTATTTGGCCCACGTGTAGAGGAAAGTAGTGATGTTGAAGAGGTCCCCCCTTTCTATGTCAGCCTGAAGATCCATGATATGACTCTACACAATGCCATCTTGGATTCAAGAGCATCCCATAACCTGATGCCCAAGGTGTTCATAAACCAATTGGGCCTTGACATCACAAGGTCTTACAAAGATCGTTTCTCCTTTGATTCAAGGAAGGTGAAGTGCCTAGGCCTAATCAAATATATGGTGGTATCTTTGTCTCAAATTCTAGCAAAGAATATGGTCATGGATGTGGTGGTTGTTGATATCCCTCCCAAGTTTGGCATGTTGTTGTCTAGGTCATGGGCTGCAAAGTTGAAAGGAACTCTACAAATGGATATGTCATACACCACTATCCCTATCTTTGGTCAAGATAAGAGATTGTACATGGAGGTTTTTCTCATATACATAGTCAGAAACAAGGCCTAGTCGAATAACCATCCCATCTACTCTATGGAGACTGGGTTGGGTTCTTCCATTTTTTTCAATGATTTTTGTTTTGAAGAGAAATGGCCAAAGATTGATATGGTTTTCAAAGACAAATCAGATCAGCAGATTGAGAAAATTTCATAACAGCATGATAGTGCAAAAAATGAAATGTGGAACATGAGCTTCGATGGAACTGTCAGCAGAGAGGGGGTAGCAGATGGTGTGTGGATTAACTCCCCCAGATTGGCCACAAAATTGTGCTCTTATAAGCTTTCTTTTGATTGCAAAAACATGGATGAATATGAGGCATTGGTGTTAGGATTGAATGATTTGAAAGAAATGGGTGCTAGGAGGATAGATGTTCATGGAGATTCTAAGTTGATCATAAATCAGGTGAAGGGAATATATCAAGCCAAGTACCCCAGATTAAGAGCATACAGGAATATAGTGCTTGACCTTCTTGAAGAATTTTCAGAATATAGCCTCTCATCCATTCCAAGGGGTCAAAATCAGATTGTTGATGCTCTTTCTACTTCAGCTTCAGTTTTCAAAATTCCAATCTTTCCTAACATGGGATATGAGATTGAGTTCAAACACAGACCAACAGTCCCTGATAATATTAAGTACTGGCAGGTTTTTGAATATAATAAACAAACAGAAAGTTTTCTCAAAATGGAAGATGGATTTGAGAATTTGAATATTGATGAAGAGGTAGATGCATTTTTGTTCGCAGATGATGGTTACTTTGAAAAATAGATTGTTGGTAGAGATATAATGCAGCTGAAAAGTAACATCGTTCCCAAAGGCCTGGTCCCATTGGAGAAACTCTTTGATAACAATTGTGTGGCCAGGAGTCCAAAAATTACTATAAATGAGGGAGATGTTGAAGATTGAAACATTGGGACTCAGGAAGATCCCAAGATCATTAAGTTGTCCAAAACACTCAGCCCAGAGGTAAAGCAAAGATATATCAATTTAATGAAAGAATTCCTTGATGTTTTTTCTTGGAGTTATGAAGATCTGAAATTTTATGATACCAAGGTAATTCAGCATGTGATCCCAATCAAAGAAGATCATAAACCTTTCAAATAGAAATTAAGAAGAATAAATCCTTTGTTGCTTCCCTTGATTGAGAAAGAAATAAAGAAGTTGTTTGAAGCCAAGATCATAGTGTCTCTGAGGTTTTCTAAATGGGTGGAAAATCTGGTGCATGTCATAAAGAAGAGTGAAGATATCAGGTTGTGTGTGGACTTCAGATATCTGAACAGGGTGTCTCTCAAGGACAACTACCCACTGCTTAAGATGGATCACATTCTACAGAAAGTGCTAGGTTCTCCAAAGATGTCAATGCTAGATGGTTTCTCTGGGTACAATCAAATCATGGTGCACCCTGATGATCAGGAAAAGACAACATTCACGACACCATGGGGTACCTTGATGTATGCCAAGATGCCTTTTGGGCTCATGAATGCAAAGGCAACATTTCAAAGAGATATGGACATAGATTTTGTTGATGAGAAAGACAAATTCATTTTTATTTACTTAGATGATATCACTGTGTATTTAGTTTTTGATGAAGAACGTCTAAAGCATTTAAGAAGGGCTTTTCAGAAGTGTAGAAAGTTTGAAATTTCATTGAACCCCAAGAAGTCAAATTTTGGCATGGAAGAAGGGAAGTTGCTTGGTCACATTATTTCAAAAGAGGGGATAACGATAGATCCCAGGAGAGTTGATGGCATCTTAAAAATTGGCACACCTAAAAGAAAAAAAGAAGTGCAATCTTTCTTGGGGAAAGTGAATTTTCTAAGAAGATTCATCCCTAACCTTGTTGAAATCATAAATTATATCACTAACATGCTCAAGAAAGGAAATGAGATAAAGTGGACCCCTGAAGCCAAAAAATCCTTCGAAGACATCAAAGTGGCATTGACCAAGGCCCCAGTACTATCCAGTCCTAATTTTGAAAAAGACTTTATATTGTTCTCTTTTGCCTCAGAGCACGCCATTGCTGGTGTTTTACTACAGAAGGATGAGCAGAATTTTGAGAATCCTATAGCATACTATAGAAGGACATTGAGGGATGCCCCATTGAAGTATGATATCATGGAAACGCAGGCATATGCACTGGTCAAGGCCCTAAAGGTGTTCAAAGTTTATATCTTGCATTCTCATACCACTACCTATGTGCCCAACAGTTATGTGAAAGACATTTTAACTCAGCTTGACCCTGAGGGAAAAAGGGGAAAGCAGATAGATGTGTTGTTGGAATATGACCTTGAGATCAAACCTGCAAAGTTGATCAAGGGGAAGGGACTTTCAAAGCTAATGGCACAGACAAATTGTGATCTCTTGGGAATAAATTTCATTGTTGACTTGTCAGCAAATTCAGAGGAAGAAAAGGCCCCTCGGGTATCCCAAAAATTCCTTGACTCCTCATGGTATGCTGATATCATTTATGTGTTGAGAAATTTGCAGGCTCCTCCTGAATTGAGTAAAACCAAGGCCAGGTTCTTAAAGTTGAAAGAAGCAAAGTTTTGTATTGTAAATCAATCTCTATAATGGAAGGATCCAAGAGAAATCTTGTTGAGTTGTTTGTTGGAGGAAGAAGTAGAGAAGACCATCATATAATTCCATAAAGGTGACTGTGGAGGACACCATTATTAGAAAAATACTATGCACAAGATATTGAGGGCTGGGTTCTATTGGCCTAGCATTTTTTCTGATGTCTACAAAGAGGTTTCAAGCTGTCATGAATGCCAATTTTTTTATGGGAAGAGAAAATTGTAGCCTTTGCCCTTGAAACCCATCTTTGTTGAAGCACCTTTTAGACAATGAGGCCTTGATTTTATAGGAGAAATTCCTCCCAATCCTCATCTCAACACAAGTGGATACTAACAACCACAGATTAATTCACCAAGTGGATTGAGGCAATTCCCACTAGGCAGGCCACAAATGTTGTTATCATTCAGTTTTTGGAGAACAATATTTTGTCCAGGTTTGGGTGTCCAATCAAAATCATTACAGAGAATGCAGCAGTGTTTAAGTCCAAAAACATGGATAAATTTTGCAGTGACTACAATATAACTCTTGACCACTCCACATCTTATTACCCTCAATTTGTTGGGTTGGTTGAGTCATCCAATAAGAGCTTAACCAGAATTATCAAAAAGTTGTTGCAAGATAACAAAAAAGCTTGCCACAAAAAGCTCATCCATGCACTATGGGCTGACATGATCACTCCAAAAAGATCTATTGCCACTTCACCCTTCCAAATTTTTTATGGGATAGAGGCAATTTTTCCTACTGCATTAGGATTGACAGTGATGAGGTTGTTACAAGAGAAGAATGTTGAAAAAAATGTCACTCGAAGGAGAACAGATGAATTGATCAATGTCCAGCAAACAAGAGAAAAAGCCTTCAACAATTCTCAGTTGCACCAAGACAGGATTAAAAAGGCTTTTGACAAGCATACCAAGGAGGATGATTTCAAAGTGGGAGACTTGGTATTGAGATGGGATGCCAGAAATGAAGACAGAGTAAAGCATGGGAAATTTGACCATCTATGGCTGGGACATTTCAAAATTGTGGCATACCATGGGAATAATGCCTATCTGATACAGGAAAGTAATGGAGACATCATTGTAGGAGGACCTGTGAATGACAGGTTTCTCAAACATTATATTGTTTAAAGGAACTATCACCCTTTCCATTCATTTTATATAACCATTTTGTTTTTCAATTGAAACAGTTGAAATTAAATCAGCAGAAACTGAAGCTCGAAGTGAAGGCCCTAAGTTATGCTGCATACATTTTGAGTTTTCTGAATAAGATATTGGTAAATTCAGTTGCAGGAGTAAATCATATCACAATGGGTAGGCACTCAGTCTTCCATTCTTTCCTACCTCGCTGGGAGGATAGCATCCCCACTTGGAGCCCATGTTATCACCATAAAAAACTTATGTGCGAAATCGAGTTTTCGAGACTTAGCAAAGTGCTAAACTAATGTGGAGGCGTGATAAACTAGAGGGGCCAAGTCTGGTGGGATAAGGCTATATCTGGTGGGCACTAAGTTGATGGGACACGATAGGTCACAGATTTCAAGTGCACCAGATCAACGGTCGGGGATCGTTTCTGGGGGAGGAGTTGCACGAAAGATAATTCCCGAAAGCGGGCCAAAAAGTAAACCATGGTTTTTTTCCATGACCACGTGGCACCACTGGGTGCATTTTGGGGCAAGAAGCGAGTTTCCCCAAACCACTTCCTCCTTCCCCCAAAATAAGGAAAGTATATAAAAGGGGCGCTTGTCGTTTATTTTATTATTTTTCAAATACTGGAACGTTGAAAGTTGGCGTGACCACTCCATTAAAATTGAAGCTCAACAGTACGCCAAGCTCACGCCTTTTTCGCTCATCTATAGGTATTTTTCATCACCACCATGGACCCTATCATAATGTTAGTAACAGAGCAATACCTTGTGTCAAACGAAGAATCCCTAATTGACTGAGATTCAAATGTGTTCGACACTGAAATCACCATTTCACCCATCTTCGTGTCCAGAGTTAATTTGTTCGATAATGTAGGGAAGCAGATACCCTTCCTTGAAGCAATCCTGACCACTATAGTGCCTTACGATGTCGAGGTCACGTTCCCTTTCCCTGAATTCATAGGTTGGTGCGCAGAGCAGTATTTACAGGAAGAGAAAGTTGTCGTAAATAAACAGGGGTCCGAGGTCCTATGTAGGGTAGAGAGTCTATCAATTTGAGGCACCCTCGGCATACCAAATTCCTTCTCTGCAGTGTCTGAACTGTTCGAGGAAGAAAAGCTAATTAGGGTTTACAGGGAGTTTCCATCAGAAGTTAAAGACCTATTTTTTTAGACAATTGTCAAACCACAGAATCTTTTTGAAAGTCTATCTTTGCCAATGAGTGTGTGTCATAGTTATTGAGGTCCAATGGGTATGTTCCCTACTGAGTCAAATTTTAGGTCTAGATAATGACAAGCATGTGGTTGAGGTCATGTTGGGTTTTCTGTTAGCATATTTCCAGTCAGAGTCTAGTCCGTCAGTCTGTGTCAGCTTCGATCATTTCATAGTTGATAATATCCACAAAAAACTAGTGAATTTTCAGTCACTAAGACATTTTAGTTATTACACATACTTTCTGAATATTTTCCTGGAAACAAATAAGAGAGAGTTCCCTGAAGCATCATTCATATCAACTAAATGTAAAAGGATCACATCGCTCATTTTCATCAACAAGGTCATGTCCAGGGTTTACAACTTGATTTTCAACACCATCCTACCAAAAGTCCTAGATGCCATGAGGAGTTATTTACAGCCAAATCCATAAAATAGGGTAGGGGACTGGGTATTGTTCATGCATTCAACATGGTCTGGTTTTATGGTTGTCATGAATCCCCCTATATTCTGCCTATTTTTCTGACACCCAGAGTCTTTTCCCTTGAATTCATTAGGCAAAGAATCATATCAGAGATAAAGCATTTTCTAAAATTGCACAAAGCCTTCAACCTCAAATTCCCTTTTATCATTGGACCCTTCATTTTCAAGACTAGATCATGCTTATCTTAGATCCATACAAAGCTCAAGGAGTTTGGATTTGCACAGCTACAGGGAAGAAGATATGATCCACATCAGATAATATCCAAGAGAAGACTGATGAACAAACATGCCCCTTATGAGCATGAACATGTTGAGGGTTTTGAAAAATTGGCAAATCTAGAAGTCTGTGTTGATATGGATACAACCCTGCAACAAGCTTAAACACAAAAAACTCCTCAGAAGCTAGTATTTAAAGTCCCCAAAGTAAGTGTTTACAATAAGAGAAGCAGCTCAGAGACCCTGGGCACTAGTTATCAACAGAATGCCCCTAAGAATATGAAGATCACACAACCCCACAGATAGTGGATCTAGAGGAGGAAGAGCCTAAAGAACAAGTGAATATGGATATGGTGGAAAGTGGCACCAGCACTATAGAGGTTGAGAAAGGAAGTAAGCTCCAAAGTGAAGGCATCTCAAGAACTTTCAACAGCAAAAAAACATCTTTGATAAGGCATCTGGAGCAGCTTATCAATCTAAAGAAGATTTGGAAAAACAATATGTTGAGAAAGGAAACTTGGCTATGGGTGAAATGAGGGAGTTAGTCCCTGAAGTACAAAATATTTCTCAGCAAAAGTCTTCTATGTTCACAATAAGAGATATAGAGAAGAGGAAATTTAATATAGCAGTTGCAGATGAAGACAAAGTGTCTGAAATCAAGATAAAATATGACAACATGAGTGCTCCAGACAAAGTAAAATTCCAAAGGAATACCAGTGATATGTTGTATTTTGATTACTTGGGTCTAAGTCTAAAGAATTAAAAGCTGTCAACTTATGCAATAAAGTTGGAAGGGCAGTTAAGGCAAGAAAAGGCATCCAACAGAGTTAAGCAAACTCAGGTCAAAAGGTTAGAATCTGAAGGCCCTCTGTTGGTTGTGGAGCCTGATTATCTTCCTGATTCAGAGGTCCTTGCTTTCAGCCGTGTTTATACCCCATGAAGTATTTACACCCCAGAAGTATGTACACTCTTCCACGCGGGGGAGTGCAGAGGGGGGGTACCCCCTCTGCGGGGAGTATATTGTAATTTCATTGTAAATCTGGACCGTTCATTATAAGGTCGCAGATCTAACGGTAGAGATTATGTTAGGGTTTTTTGCCCCAGAAGGCAACCCTCTTTTATGAGGGAAATGTATCATGGCTATGATTGATGGTGAATATTGTATTCTGAGAGAGGAGACTGTGAGAGAAAGAAGAGGAAGTTACAGCAGGTTTTGCTGTAGGTTGTATCCCTTCATTTGCTGGATAATAATAAAGGAAGGACCTGGCAATTTCTCTGGTG
>ML792319.1:661234-674837 GCA_009831015.1 Picea engelmannii | reverse complement strand
GATGTCACCTTTGTAGCATAGTGACGTAGCAGCAACAATATTTATATGAGCACATTTACTGCATTGTGATAATACAAGGATATGATTTTATACATTGAATGCCAATATCTCTTTGTATTTATTGAAGAAGTATTATAAGCGTCTTGTCTTTATTTGCAATCATTGACTTCGTCAATAATTACATTTAAATGCTCATATGTATAAAGATAGTCATTGATATTATGAAGTACTAACCACTGCAACATACTCTTTAGTTTTATTTTCCTTGTCTCGCAAAACAGGTGCCATCCAGTGGAATATCTTCTTCTTGTTTGACTATCATATTGGCAGTAATCTGTGAAGGGAAGCTTGTCCTTGAACTTTGAAGCCTTAAACCCTGATCCTTCTCCTTCAGAGCCCCATATTACTAGGGACGTCTCCTTTGGATTAGCCACCCTAAATAGAAAGAGCTCCCCATCGAGGTGACAGTGGTTGGGGAAGCTCCTGTTACGCCAGTTTGAAGCCTTGACTCAAGCTACCTAAACCCTTCCTACAAACTGTGCGATAACAATACCTTACCAGAGAAACCATCAGAGTGGGCCCAAAATTCCATAAACCTGCTAAATTCCATCCCTACTGCAGAACATCAAACCATTGGGGTCAAAGATAGAACTGCATTGATCATCTGGGCCAGGAGGGTTATTTCCAAGCATAACATGCTAAAATCAGTCCAAACTAAAGCCACACAAATGGAGCAAAGTGTACATAAATTCAAGGATCTGTTTGAATAGTTGTTCATCAAAGGCCTCCCACCATTTTGGGATGGAAAAGGAAAAATATGTGATCAAGAGGAATACAACTCTCGCCTCGCTCAATGCAGAATGGATCACTCCAAGTTTGAAAACCTGGAGGAAAACTTGAAAGGAGCAACCCTGGTTGAACATTTCATTGTAGATTTTGAGATTTTGAATCAGTTCAAAACAACGAATATTGGACTACCAGTCATGACATATGCCTCTTGCAATGACTTGGAGATCCTAATCAAAGAAATGATGGACTATGATATCTCTTTTGACTTGCAATGGAAGGAGATAGTGCGGCTGGGTAAAACAAAGTGCAATTTTCCAGGATCCAGCAAATGATGTCTAGGTGTCACCGAATATGGCAGATTAGACAAAAGACCAGAATAGAACAAGTGGCAAAGGAAGAAGCTGAAGTATCAGGGGAATCGACAGTTGGATCATAAAACATTTTTCTGTTAATCATCGTAATCGGTTCCCATGCCAAAATTGTCATTTGTAATCATTATAATCTGTTTTAGAAGCTGAAACATTTCGGTTCAGCTATTGTAATCGGTTTCTAACTAAAGGAACTCTAATTGTATAAGTATTAGAAGTTCCAAATGTATTAATGTTGGCAGAAGTGCAAGGGCACCTTTTTAGTATTCCAGAACTCAATTGTATTTTTTTGGAGCTGAACTGAATACATATGCATAAGCCTTTGAAGTCTCTATGAAAAGGTTCTAATGGTGGTGATATGAGTTTTTTTTTCTCTCCTTGTATGTATTTCCTGTGTTTTCTAATTTCATTTACACTTTCTTCTGTTTAAATTGGATAGTTTAAAGGCCCAGAATTCATCTTGTGATGCTCTTGGCTTAAAAAATTTAAACTGTGTTAAGATCTTCCTAACTAATTCAGAATTCATTTCATTAATGCTCTGATGTAGTTACTTGTTTTCTTCTTCTTCTTACACTCTGCAAGCTACAATTTATAACTTAGATTCATCGCCTCACTTAGCCTTTATCCTCTGGAGAGTCCTACTATCCAGTCAGTGTTTTCATTCGTTTTCAAAATTTGACTCCATATCCCTAAGTGTTCCTCCCCTTCCTTTCCATCAAATTGATAAAAACCCCCGCAAAACAACAAACCTAGCCATCAATTGACAAAGAAACACCAAGTGACACAAGAGATCCCTCTCTGAGTTGAGCAGGCTAGTACCCAGCTCTAAATTTGGTTTGTAGGTTACCTATGTCATTTGTTTATCAACTGAACAAATTTGCAGAGTGCTAACATAGTCGATGGAGGTCGTGTTGGGTTTGGTATGGTCTTGGAGGTCAGACTCATTTAGGGTGGAGACTGTGTGTTATTTGCAGGAGACTCATGGTGTTGATATGTTACAGGGCCATACTTCACAGGGCATTGTAGTTCACATCTTGATATGGGATATAGAAATTAGAGTGCTTGGTAGTTCAGTGTTTGATGGAGTTGAGTTTCGAGTAGAGTGGTTGCTTGGGGAGTTGACTGAGATTCTATGGCCATTGATCATTCTACTCATCAGGAGCATCTGAGTGTCATGCTTGATGAGCACTTGGAGGGGCCACATATTGAGGGGAGTATACTTTGTGTCATGTAGGTGGATATGGGACCCCGATATCATATGTAGATTGATTCAGTTATTGCTGGAGGACAAGCAATATTTTAGCAGGGAGGACTGTAATATCCCCACTTTTGGACATTATCACATTACGGAGTGTTATGCCTACTAGAGTAGCTAGGTATGGGTGATAGTGATTTATGTAGATATTGAGGGGTTTTATTCGGCCCGACTTGCATTGTTCATCATATTTCATCATCAGGATCCATTCCACATAGCTTGGCTTTGGTTTCATTGCATTCCAACGATTTTCGTAATTTTGAGTTATTATGGGTTATATTTTAATTGAAATCACTAAGAAGGTCGTATTGGGAATAATACTTGAAGAGACCTCTTAGCGTAATAGCTCATCGGAATCGGGAGGAAGAGCACTAAAGGATAAGATGATGAGAAGTGACTTTCAGTGGCCGGAGAAGCCATAAGGAGGGATAAATCACTTTTTAGAGGTAAAATGGTTAATTAATTAATAAAGTGATTTAATTAAGGAATAATAAAATAAAGTAAAAGTCACTTGGAGAGARAATTTGAACAGGGGGGACAAAAGAGAGATAGGGTCATCTATTCTCTCATTATGTTGATTATCATTTTGATGTCTGGCTTCTTGCTAGAGAGCCCATGATACTTGGGAGGTTTTAAGGGTTTTGACTGAACAAACCCTAGAGATCAGCTCGATGGTGAAAGACCCCACCTTTCCTAATCCAAGATTGTTCAAGGAGGTGAAATATTCCTCCCTCACCATTCTATTCAGTTCAGATCCATTTCAGTCATTCATTTGTGAAGCAGGGCCAAATATTGCTTGGAGGGGCACATTTGGCAGTGGAAATCTTCATATT
The DNA here is from genome assembly GCA_009831015.1 of Picea engelmannii. Lineage (NCBI taxonomy): Eukaryota > Viridiplantae > Streptophyta > Pinopsida > Pinales > Pinaceae > Picea > Picea engelmannii. The sequence continues at coordinate 671,592 of ML792319.1, read as the reverse complement.
TTGGGGTTGTATCAGTTTCTACTTGTTGGGATCGAGTTCTATACATATTGGGAGAATTATTTATGAGGATATTGGCCATTTCATTGGTGGATCGAGCCTCATCTTCAACCAGGGAAAATTCAGACCAAGAAGGGCACCTATCTTATCATTGGGGCCATCCTTTGTTGAAGAAATTACATATTTTTGGAGTAGTTGTTAGAGGAATTCTATTAGGGAACTTTTTGTCTTTCTTTGGTTTTGTTTTGTATGTATTTTCCAGCTATATATCAACTGTAGCAAATACATTTCATAACTGGAAATTACTGTGTTGGACAACCAAGTGCATATTAAATAAAGCAAGGATTTGAGATACTATCTTATGGTGTTTAATAGTTATTAGTTTCTGATTTATTTGGTTATCATTGCATGTGTTTTCATTATATATTACATGAAGAAATATGGGCCAAACACATCATAAAATACACTTAAATGAATTCTACAACCATTGCACACAAAGTGTTTGACAAAACACCTCAACTAGCCAACTGTAAATAAACATAACAACAAACACAAATTCAGAACAACCACTCATTGGGAAGAGTTTTAGGTGTTGCATGTGATGTGTTTGACATAAACATCATCCCTTAAACTTGATTTAATTGGGACAACAAGTATTAAAATGATTTCAATGGAGTTGGGAGCTTGTATGCCAAGTGTTTGACGAAATTCCTCAACCACATAGATCTGATTTTTGCATCAGATTTGGTTGGGAACATTACACATATCCAGGGTAGTTGAATCATTCAACCACTTTTAGTTAAATCACTAACTAACAATTAGTTATTTAATAGGAAAGTTGTCAAGTAAATTAATAAATAATAATAATAATAATAATAATATGATAAGGGTACTAAATAAAACTAATAAGTGGGGACCCCTATTTCATTTATACCAATGAATGAACCATTTCCCCCGTGTAACTTCCACCTTAAATACAAGACACATCAGCTTGCCATATCATACAATCCATGTCATTTTCATGCATAATATGGAATGTCCATAAGAATCCCCTTGTCGCTCCATGTGACCATCATTTATCAAAATTTTAACCATTATATAAATCTATGCAAAACATGCAACATAAAAAACATAAGGCTGCCCAAAATATAAAACTGTCAAAAGTATGAGATGTCCCAAATAACATGTTGTAAAAAACATAAGCTGTCAAAAATAATATGTTGTCCAAAATGAAGTGCAAATAAGTTCATATACAAATGCCAACAAAATCATGAAAAAACATATTTGTTGTGAGAGGTTGCCCCTCTCTTGCCATGACTACTTTCAGCCCTTTTATTTTTCCCAACTGATAAAATTGCCTTAGCATATTTCTGATAATTTCCCTACACATGTGAAGTGACTGAATGTGATGAATCATGTGATAACTTAGAGTCGGTTGCTACTACTTTCTCCTTCTCTGGACTATCCTCAAGCTCAATGATCTTGGCCTTGGCATGATGGGCATGTGAGGCTTGGGATATAGGTTGTTGATGCAAGGAGGGAGCAGTGGGCCAGACATGGAAAGGAGGTTGTTGAGGGTGATCAATATTTGGCCAACCATGTAACTGTCCAGAAAGAGGATTTACAACATGTTTCCATCCATCATGTTCTTGTCTAACTAAGGGAGCGGAAACATGGTTTGGGATTGGAAAATTGATACTTGGAAGAGGGTTCTCAGGCATAAGTGGAGGTCTATAGGATTGTTGGCTAGCCAAGTTGATGAAACATGTCTACAACAACTGATTAAATTCTTTTGAATCTGCATCAAAATGCATAGAAAATAGAAGCCTCTTATTACCCCTTTTTCCAAGGACTTAGTCCTCTAACTCTATTATTTCCTCTCATGCCATGACTGCCCCTACTGAAAAATATCATACTGATATACATATACACAAATCAAAACCAAAGTTAAACTAATAGTTCATCTAAAAATTTGAAAAAAAAATAATTTAAACATGGCTCTATTCATAACAATACATATGCAAGCAATCATCATGCAATTCATGCTCTCAAAGCTAGCAATCACTTAGAACAGGGATTTCAAAAGGGATTTGGGATTAAATGACAGGATTTGTAATGAGCATAAAATGGTAAGTATGACAGGAATGTAAAATGGACCATTCACTACCATGGTCAGCTTCCTTAACTCCTTATGATCAAGTGCACCCAATTTAAACCGCATTATCTCAGCTATAAAGGAGAGTTAACCCTGAACAAGTTAAATACTTCTCTTGTGATCAATTTAATTCTGCAATTCAATATTTCACACAATTATAATTAAAGCATGGGAATAAAAGGGGAACTTGGGAAAATGAACTGGGATTGTAATGAGCGAAAAGTGTTACTTATGAAAGGGAATGTAAATGGACATGCATTAATTACAGAGTTTATGATCATCTTTTATTTTCAACCATTCGTGACAAGCAGAATTATAACCACATATAATCAAAGGGCTTAAACAAAAGTCCAATTTGCACCTCATCATACTTCCTTATTTCATTACCAAATCCTTCATTCAACTCTTAACTCACACAATGTTCCAATCAATAATTTTGTTGACACTCAAAGTATTTATTTCAAATATTTATTATGTTTTGTTCATCATACTATGCCTAGCAATCACGATTTCTTCATTTATGTTCAAGACCTTTACATGACTTTTACGATTTTCCTCAATTATGATCAGAAAGTTCTTTCGGATTTATCGCATAGGTTTTTTGGTGTTCGACGTTTCAGACCAAACTAGTGTGGTCCATCATCAGGAAAACTTTTTTGTGAGAAATGAAGGAAAAAAGATATAACAGGTGTATAAATACTTGAAAAGTTGTTATAAGGAGCCGACTTACTAAAAATGAAATCAAGAATTATAAAACTTAGGAAAATTTATTTGTTTGTTTAATAATTATTTATTTGTTTGCTTATTAATTTTTATTTATTAAGAGCYAATTGGAATATTTATTTATTTTTTAATAAATTAATATCTAGAATTATTCATATTGGTTAGTGTAGGGATCCAATTTTGACTAATCTTCCATCCATCATCTCTGTTTAGATTGTTAGGTTGTTTTTCAATTTCGATTGCTTCTTTGAATTTTCTATTGTGATAGTGATCTATCTTGGCAAGAATTTTGGCCTCTTCAGTGCAAATGTGATGTTTAGTTTTGTCTGAATGTTCTGCGAGAGCTAAGGGACAAGTGTGATTGTGTTTGATGTCAGCGGCATGTTCTTGAATCCTAATTCTAAAGGAAAGACCTGTTTCTCCTATGTATTGTTTACCACACGAGCACGAGATCATATAGACACCTTTTTGTTCGATGGGATCAACATAGTCTTTGACTGACCTAAGGGAATTCCTAATAGTGTTTAAGGATTTGAAAGTTGCCCCAATGCTTTTCTTCTTTAAAATCCTAGCAAGTTTGTCTGTTGTCCCTTGTATGTAGGGTAAGTAAACCTTGGACACATCATTATTTGTTTGTTCTTTATTAGTAGGTGTTTTAGTGGCATTTTGAAAGGCTTTCATCACTTGATGTTTTTTTATAGCCATTATCTTTAAAAACATTGAGGAGGTGATTTTTCTCTTCCTCTAGGTGTTCATCATCAGAAATTCTGAAGGCTCTAGTGGTTAAGGTGTTGAGAACACCTAGTTTTTGGGAGGGGTGATGGTGGGAATCGGCATGAAGGTATTGTTCAGTGTGAGTTTTATTCCTATAAACTTGATGGGATAAGGATCCATCAGGTCTTTTTGTGACTCTGACATCTAGAAAAGGAAGACTACCATTATTTTCAACCTCCATAATGAATTTGATGTGATCAGATTGTTTATTAAGGTGAGTCGCAAATTCATATAATTTGTCACAACCATGGGGCCAAATGACAAAGGTATCATCAACAAACCTATTCCAGTATTTAGGTTTGAAGGGTGAGGAGATTAGGGCATTGTTTTCCAAATCTTCCATGAATAATTTGGCTCTGATGGGAGAGAGGGGGGATACCATAGCAACCCCACAGGTTTTTTCATAAATGTCGCTTTGGAAACTAAATAAAGTGGATTTCAAACAAAGCTCAACTAAGTTAGCAGTACCTAGGTCAGTGATGTTCTTGATGGCTTTCATTGCTCCGTCAATGGGAATTTTAGTGAAGAGAGAAACAACATCAAAGCTAACGAGGAAGTCATCCTTGTCCAATTTAATGTTTTTGATCTTGTTTACAAAAAAGAGGAGTCTTTAACAAAGGAGCTAGTGTTTCCGACTAAGGGTTTGAGTTTATGAGATAGGTATTTTGCAAGTTGATAAGTGGGGTTGCCTATTGTGTTGACGATGGGTCTAAGAGGGGCCCCTTCCTTATGAATTTTAGGAAGTCCATATATTCTAGGGGTGGAAGGGCAGCTAACAAGCAATTTCTTTTTATCATCATCTTTTATGTGGCTTAATTTAATGGCATTGGAGACTTCCTTTGCAATCTTATTTAGGGGGGGTTTATTAAGTTTCTTATAACTTCCACTGTTATTGAGGTGATCCAACATTTTTTCAATGTAGTTTTCCTTGTTCATAATGACAAAAGCCCCACCTTTGTCTGCTTTTAGAACTACTAAATTCTTGTTATTGTTTAGGGATTTTAGAGCCAAAATTTCTTCTTTGGTGATATTGCTCTTTGGTGGTTTTACTCTACGGAGAATTACTGAGTAATCTTCTTTGATTTCTTCTTTAACATTATCTGAGAGGTTTTTAATACTATTTTCAATGCTGCATAAGATATCTTCAATTACACAGTGTTATCATTTCTACAATTAATTTATAAATTTCGAAGTTATTCCATAGTACAAACCAACAAACATCAATCCCAACAGGGACCAAACATCACATTTGTTATTCAAACAACCAACTTCATCATAAAACCTAAGTTTGGTCCTCGTCAATTGAATTATTCAATCAATAAATCCAAATTTGAAATGGCGACTTCAGTTTGTAACAACAGTTAATTTATCCAAACATCAACCCAAATATGCATCGCATGCATCAAAATATTATGACATAACAAACTTCAGGCATGTTGAGGTTTCAAACCCAAAATATCATTTTTAAAACTTGGATGGGCTCGCATGCAAGAATTACAAACCCATTTCGTAATCAAACTCATCTTTTTAACTACCATTCCTTGAGTGTTGTGTATTAGTTTGCATAGTCTCACATTTCAAGAAAATAGAAAACCCATAATTGCATGTGACTCCTTTGTATATGAAACAACTAAACCTCTGAACTATGGGACCATCAAGCCAAATTCTGAATAATAAACAACAGAAGATTCATGGATTTATCAACAAGACTTGCAGTATCTAATATTGAAGATGAAAACAGAGTTGTGCAGAGCGCAACAACCAGTGGTCGCAACCCTTCAACCATTCAATCAATAAACCCCACTCTGAGTCAATCAAAAGAACTTTCTTTTAAACCCTTGTTCATTGAATACTATGCATGAGGTCGTGTAATCTCAAACCCAAATTAATAAACAAACCAGTGGAGAACAATGCAACTCTTTTGCATATGATAATGAAAAACCACTAAACACGTGAGCTACAAGACTGTCAAGTCGAGATCTTGGATGGTAAACAACAGAACAATTCAAGATATGTATTCCCAACACAGAGATAATAAATGAAAGAAAAATTGCGTAGAGCTTTAGCAACCAAAGCTTGCAACTCTTCGTTAACATGCTTTTACTTCAAATATTCAGGCCTATACATTCTCATCTAGCCATGAACACCGTATTTCAAATTTCAAAATGCAGATATCCAAACATAAAAGAAATATAATTAACAAGCACAACACATCATTCACAGAACCATGAATAAATTATTAAGCAAAGAACAACGTTAGATGAAAAGGTGTTGAAACCTTGGTACTTGGAGTTGCGTGATACTTATTTTCCTTCAAATTAGTTACAACAGTTACATCCCATCGATCAAACCCTTCTTCAAACTCAAAGTTCATCGAATGCCAAAACCCCAAAGGTGGTAACCCAAAACAACCAAAGTGCAATAATTGTTTGTCACGTCGCATTAGGGTGGCGGCCAACATTAATCTTTTACAAAACCCAAGAAATTACCATGTTAAAACCTCAGGTCTCTGATGAATTCCAAGTGTATGCCATGTCATACGACCTCACATGTCATATACATTTCCACCTACCTCATTTAATATCCATAACTCTCTCCTTTGAATAGTCTGCAGTCAAGTCGCGTAATATATCACGTATACACTAACGCTGCCAAACATTTACCATACAAAAACCTTTGAATCCATTACAATTTCCAACAGTTAGGTAGATACCATTCATATCTTGTAAATCATATGATATGTGTCGAAACTTATACATGTAATCAATGATATACATATGATCGACATACTATATGCATATGAAAATTGAACACCCATTTTCAAATAAATTGCATCATATTTATCAAGGCGTTGCGAAATAAAACTTATCATAAGCATATATAAAATGGCATGACACTTAGTAAGAAACATGATGACCCTTTTTTCCCTTTGAAACCACAGACCTGCGAACATAGCAATTGTGAATCTTGTTTTGATGGCAATTATGCACAACATTAATGCTCAAAATTAGAATTGCATTGGGAATTTTAATAATCTTTTGATGCAAACTATTATCAATCACTTGTACTGAGAAGAAAATACCAAGCTCATATGTATCAACAAAATGCATGCCTTCTAATCACATCAGTTCCCAAGTATTCTTTTAAGGGGCTCCTCTTTGAAAAAAAAATTAAAACAACACCATAGGGGGTCCCACTTATTAGTTTACTTAGTATATATATATATATATATACACTTTTCAAAAATGTATGTGCCTTGCAATTCTTTGCAGGTTGGTGACTTCATGATGATTTTAAGAGTCAACAACCTTATGGCCAAATGGCAGGCTATTTTCCCTTGATTGTTCCAATCAAACCCCACAAAAATTTAATTGTCATTTATTTATTTTATTTTATTCTTTTTGAACTTCACTGCTAAATATTCCAAAATTTTTTATATATATGCTAGTCGATTATGTTTACTGAATCATTCTTCAACCAACATCATGGATTTGGACAAATATTATTGGTAACTCGTCCTCCTTATCAAACCCTACACTCATTTAACTTGCAAATCGTAGATCTGGTCCACTGTTGATAATTTAAACAATTTTTTTCTTAGATTTAATTTGCATGCAGGGGCAAATAACAGAGTTTTCAAGAGATTTCACTATTCCATATTTGTACAGACGCTTATATTTGAGAATCCATTGAGATATTATCTAAATCATTGCTCTTGTTTATTGGTCGGAGGGGGCAAATTTATTGATCTTCATTGCATTCAAGGTTTAAAAGAGTTTATTTCATATATGTGCTAGAAGTGCAAATGTGAAATCCCATTTTTGGGTTAGATATCCATCATTCCATTTATCACTGGGAGAGAAGGGTCAATATATGTTTATTGTTCTCTTTGCAAGGTTTCATTATCAAATTGGAAGTATATGATTCCTTTTGAAGGTTCTTTCTATCTTATATTTTTCCTAAATTGCTTGGACTTGTTATCACAAGATTTGTACTTGTGCAAATCCCTCCACAAGATCCCAAATCTTGTGTAAATATGGAAGAATCTACCACTGTCACCTAAGTAGCGACTTCCCTCATTTTAGTGATGGAAGAGGTCCACCATAAGGGAGGCTTCCCTGGTGACCTCAAGTGATCAAATAGCAAGATTTATCCAAGCCTATCGCCCCCTATCTTGGTCACGCATTAGTTAGGTCTAGGTCTAGGAGAGGGATAAAGGATAACGAGTCAATTGTTGTACTTGTATGAGACAGTAAACAAGTTGCAACATATGTAGACAATTATCAAGTTGTAGAGTGCAAAAATAGCCCTTTAAACACTAAACAAGTGAAAATTTCTATGGTTGTTGCAAATTACAACAGTAAACCAATTATATAACATCAATAAATAGGTTGCAACAACAAGAAGTAAAAGTGCTCAAAAATATAGCAATTGAGCATGAAAAGTAAGCATTAAACAAGTAGATTATTATCCAATTGCAAGGAGTATTTTTTGAACAAGTTAAGCCACTTATAGATGGGTGTATGCAGCAATTTAATGTAGTTTTCAGTGGTTGTAGCAATTTTTTATTACAACAAGAAGAAATACTGAAATTTTACTAGAGTTATTAGGGTTAGTAATGTTAGTAGGATGTTTTAGAGAGTGAGAAAAATGGCTTTAACAACTACTTTCACCACAAAAACACTCTTAGACTAGTGTCATTGTCCTATAGGGATTATGGAGTATCAAATGCATTAGCTTGAAGATTGATCTGTTAAGTTTTTACTGTTTTTATTAGGTTATTTCCAAATTCAATGCATTTCCAAAACAATAACATAAAGAGGATCACTGAAAGAAAGAAAAAAAATCACAAGGTATGCAACATTTTATCCTGGTAAACCCTCATGGGGGAGAAAACCCAACAAAAACTTCCTCAATAATAGATTGCCAATACAATGCCAAGACTAAGACTAAAACACCAAGAATAAACTTAGACTGAGCATGTGCCTCTCTTCTCCTTCCTCCTGCAACTGCAACTACCTTCAAGATATGCACACACGATGAGTGAGTGTGAGAGTGTGTAAGTGAGGCACCATCCTCACATATAAATACTAGTTTAGGAGGTGTTAGGGTTATGTCTCTTCACTTGGTAGGGCCGACTGATGGGTAAACTATATGTACTAATTTCCCTCAATTAAATTATCAAACCGGGGTAAGTAAACTTAGAGTTGCGGCACAATATGAGCCAAGGCATAAAGGAAAACTAACAGAAAGATTAACTAGCTAAGGAGATGGTTTACCCTAGGGATCAACACTCTTTCAATTTATAATTCTACTTTAAAAATATGACTTTTAAAATCCATTTAAACAACATATTCTATGTTAAATATACAAAGCAACCTTTAAATGAGCTTTAAGCAATCTAGAACTATGAACTATTTAATCTATCTCTGAATAAGCAAATAACAAATAATCTATCTCTGAACTATTTAATCTATCTATTCAATCTATCTCTGAATGAACAACCAATATCTAAATAAGCAAATAATCTATCAGAACGATCTTTACAAGTGAACTCTATTCTTAAAGTAAAAAATCACAATTATTTCTATCTTACAGAGAATAAACACTATTCTACCTAACTGAAAGAAAGAAAAGCAAAAAATCACAATTATTTCTATTTTGCAGAGAATAAACACTCATCTAGCTAACTGAAAGCAAGAGTGTTGTGATAGTGTTCAAATGTGATGATTGTGTCTACAGTGGAAAATTACATCACGATGGAATCTGACCACTAATGACAATTCAAGTGGGATTAACTCAATGCTAACTTCTACAGAGAAATGAAGAGTATGGATAAGGCAATCTATAGAAATCTTTGCCATCATAAAAGAAACATTAGATGTTCTTGGAATCCATATGATCTATAAACATTGTGCAGGAGAGATTCAACATCAATCATTTTCTCTATCACACTATTACTGGAAAATACTCTATTCAAAATCAATAAGTCATGCAAACCTACAAACTCATAACAAGTACTAATTAGAAATCATAATTCAAATTCATAACTAGGATCTCATTAAAAATCATAGCTTAAAATTAACTAATCTATCATTGAAGATCATAACTCAAAATCAACTTCTATCTTATCATGTTGATGCTAGAAACAAGATTAACAAGTTAAGCAAACCTACAGAGAGTATTTGAAAATCACAACTTGATAAATGAAAACTGTTATCGCACAGTTTGTAGGAAAGGTTTAGGTAGCTTGAATGCAAGGTTCAAACTAGCATAACAGGAGCTTCCCCACCCGCTGTCACCTCGATGGGGAGCTCTTTCTATTCAGGGTGGCTAATCCCAAGGGAGACGTCCCTAGTAATATGGGGTTCTGAAGGAAAAGGGTCAAGGGTTTAAGGCTCAAAGGTTAAGGTAAGCTTTCCCTTCACATATTACTGCCAAATGGATAGTCAAGGATGAAGGTATTCCACTGAGAAAGGCACTTGTTTGCAAGACAAGGCAAATAAAGCTAGAATGTGTGTGCAGTGGTTAGTACTTCAAAATATCAATGACTATCTTTAATATATATGAGCAAATAATAAATGTAATTATTGACGAAGTCAATGATTGCAAATTATAGCTAAAATAAAAAGAGATATTGGCATTCAATGTATAAAATCAGATCCTTGTATTATCATAATGCAATAAATGTGCTCATATAAATATTGTT